>JBBGZY010000750.1:0-293443 GCA_037952925.1 Lithobates clamitans | reverse complement strand
TTCCAGCAGCCACAGATTGCAGAGAAGAAATTTGTATGATTCCCCCATTAGTACAGTCAGTGGTGACAGAGGAATCCCTTCCGCTGAGCAATTGTATTCTCCCGACAAACATTGATTATCACATCAGATATAACAACCGATCCTGATAATCAGAAGAGAATCCCGCAGGCTGGTTCTACCCAATTTCATCCATCAACTTGGTACATTCAGCCGGCCCATTAATGGTTCAAATCTCAGCCAGTTCTCTCTGAACCAGCCCAGATTTAACCCCTTGCTTACCGGGAACTTAAACCCCCTCCTGTCCAGACCAATTCTCAGCTTTCAGCGCTGATTCACTTTGAATGACAATTACGCGGTCATACAACACTGTACACAAATGACATTTTTATCATTTTTTCACCACAAATAGAGTTTTCTTTTGGTTGTATTTCATCACCTTTGCGGTTTTTATTTATTGTTAAAAAAATGTAAAATACCTGAATTTAAAAAAAAAAAAAAAAAAATTATTATATTTTGTTATAAATGTTTAAAACAGGTAATTTTTCTCCTTCATTGATGTACGCTGATGAGACGGCACTGATGAGACGGCACTGATGAGGGGGCACTGATGAGTGGCAGTGATGGGCACTGATAGGCAGCACTGCTAGGTGGCATTGATAGGTGGCATTCATGGGCATTGGTAGGTGGCACTGGTGGGCACTGTGAGGTGGCAATGGCAGGTGGCACAGATGAGGCATAATTGCCTGTTCCTCTTCGGGACTGATGCCCCTTGCAGATGATCCGGTGATCGGCTTTTTTTTCTCCTCGCACTGTCAGCATGATAAAAAAAACGATCACAGAGCTTTTGTTTTGATCATGTGATCAGCTGTCATTGGCCGGGACCAGCCCCTTACTCGGATTGGTGATCACAGTGCACAGGGCACACAGGGCACACAGGGCACACGGCGCACACAGGGCACACGGCGCACACAGGGGACACGGCGCACACAGGGGACACGGCGCACACAGGGGACACAGAGCACACAGGGGACACAGGGCACACGGCACACACAGGGCACACAGGGCGCACACAGCGCACACAGGGCGCACACAGCGCACATAGGGCACACGGCACACACAGGGCACACAGGGCGCACACAGGACACACAGGGCGCACACAGCGCACACAGCGCACACAGGGCACACAGCGCACACAGCGCACACAGCGCACACAGCGCACATGCACAGAGGAGGCCATCATTTGACGGCCTCCCGGGAATTCAGGTCCGCAGTGTGGCCGTCATTCGGCTATAGCGCGGATGTCAAGAGGTTAAACGATCTATGGCTGGTCTTAGCTCTTAGGCAGCCCATACATTGATCACTTTTTTCATTCAACTATTAGGTTGAATGAAAAAAAAAGAATGTTCCAATTCCCCCATCTACACATTCCAGGTGGAAGGGGGAATCCTCCCATTGTGGACTAGTGGTGGAATCCATTGTGGTGATGTATAGAGCCAAATAGATTAGAATTGTGTTGATGTCCCAATATTTATGGACCTGACTGTATATATAATTAAAATGTGTGAGTGAACTCTGTTTCTATTGCATTAAACTGAATTGAATTTGTATTGTATTAAGTATATTCTTGTTTTGAAACAACATTGATTCTTTCTTAAAAATGGGGGGGGGGGGGGGCGCAGTTTACCATCTTTGCCCTGGGCACCAAATGACCTTGTCCCAGCACTGCTCAGGGTGACCCATAAAACTGACTGCATCCTCTTCCAAATCAACCCGTCCTCCAGCACCGCTCACTGGTCCAACAAGGCGTCACTTTCAACAGAATACAGGCGGTCCAAATACCAATGCTATTCTGTCATTTCTTCCCAGCCGGGAATCCTCACCCAAATCTAACCCTCTCTAACTATTTACCACACACCTAAGTAGGCGGGCACCACACACACACACACACTCACACACACACACACATACATACACTCTCTCTCACACACACACACACACACACTCACTTATACACACACACTCTCACACACACACTCACTTATACACACACACACACACACACTCTCTCTCACACACACACATACACACACACATACACTCACACACACACTCATATACACACACACACACACACACACACACTCTCACACACACTTATACACACACATACACACACTCATACACACACTCTCACACACACTCGCCTGCTGTTTCGACTCCTCCAGTGTCTCATGTCCTGCAAGAAAATCCATCCTGTGTCCCGACATTAATTAGTTTATCTTCACAAACTTTCCACAGATCATCTCATCTCCCCCACTGCACAGTGTCAGCAGCATTAGCTGGGCTCCGGCTTCTCTCGGAAGGGCACTGAAGATCGGGGTGAGGGGAAGGGAGGAGGATCGGAGTGCAGGAGGGTGCAGAGCGAGCACAAGACTGCTCAGGGAGATAGAAAGGATACTGATCATATATATACATACTGACACTGATCATATATATATATACTGACACTGATCATATATATATATACTGACACTGATCATATATATACACACTGACACTGATCATATATATACACATATTGACACTGATTATATATATATATATATATTGTGACGGTACGCGAGGTGAGGTCATCGATAATCGGTATGTTTCACCTCACATCCGGCCCGGGCTTTTCCAGCCTCTGTGGCAGGCTGGGTTCCGGTCCGGGTCTTGTGGTCCGGGTCTTGTGGTCCGGGTCTTGTGGTCCATGCTCAGGTGGACATTCAATGACCAGGAAGAGATTACAGCAGGGCTCTGGCCTGAGACTCCGAAGGGAATCTGAGAGGGAGGAGCTCTGTTTGTTTGGATTGAAAACGATGATTTGCTTTACCTCGTGTTCTGTGGGTGTCGGGGACCAGCCCCACACCGTATAGGGAGCCGTCTACTGTTTAGTGCCGGATGGCAAGGATTTGTTTTACTGTTTTGTTTATTTTTATGACTTTGCAAACCGCCTGTAAATAAAGTTGCCACCTCATCCCTTTAAACCCAAACACATATGAATTACACAGGTTCTGAGGCTAATTTTATTGCACATAAGGCACCAAGTGAGTTTAATTACCACCTTAATCAGCCACAGAACCTGTGTAATCAATATGTGTTCAGGTTTAAAGGGATGATGTGGCTACTCTACCTGTAAATAAAGCTGGCAACCAACCCGATTGTAAAGAAACTGCCTGTATGCCAACCTTCATTCCAAGAAAAGGTGATCCCCACAAACTAATCTCCCACACGTGGCGGGCTCAGCAGGCAATTTCTGTAGATGGAGGAAATGATAACGGCCCTGCTACAGGCTGTAATGAAAATATAAGCGTAGGATAGTTTTGCCTTAGTGAGATTTGATGTGATCTGTAGAAGTCGTGTAATTGTAGATGTAGTTTAATTCCGGGTTATTAAAAATATAGTATTCTATGTCAGTCATGCACATATGTTCTTTCATTAGCATTTGAAAAGGACAGAGCCAGTTTTTAGGATTGAAGTGACCCCCAAGATGCCAATAAAAGTTCCCCATTAGAGTAAACAGATTGCCACCTTCCTGAGGCTTCAAAGAAAACAGCTGGTCATTTTGGCTACACGGATCTGCAGGGGGCATTCACAAGGCTCCGGACAGTCTGTAAGCTTTGATTAATATCAAGAGATCTAAGGAACCTATTTTATCTCTCATAAAAGCTAAAATATTAACGTCAGAGAGATGAAAATAATTCCTTGTGATGGTACACGTGATGGGTTACATGTAACTCTGTATGTTTATCAGGTGTGGAATCCTAGAGAACCACACAAAACCGTTATTTGGCGCCTGATTGCGGCAGGCAGGCAGTGATTGGTACTGTTGCGATCGGCATGATGCGCTGGTATCGGGAATCCTATCCATGACCCAGCAATCAGCGCCGTTCTGGGCCAATTTGACTCTGGTCATTTCAGAACACAAAACATTTGTGGGCTGAGACAGGAACACCCCCCAGGGTTGATTGGCCAAGGGCTAAAGTCCCGCCCACATCCACATTCCAATAAATTGGGTAGCCTGAGATATGGACATCGTTCTTCCATAAAGCCAGTTCAAAACTGGGGAGTTCCCACATGTTCCAGTATGCTTCTACTAATGGATAGACTTTGGTAAAGTTTATTTCTGTTTTTAGCCCTTTTTTATTTTCATAGCAAATTGCCAATTTTTGTGTCTTTCTGTATTTTTTGTATCTTTTTTAGTAAATGCTTTTTCTTTGTATATCTTTTATGCACTGCCCACTTTCGGGATATTAAATGATAAAATTAATAAGTGACTTCTATGTACTAAGCTAGGACTCATATCTCTGGAGAGGTTGTTGTATTTTAGTGCCTAAGTAATCAGTCTATGTTACGTGCCAATCGGTATGTAATTGCACTGTGTGTTGGCAGATTGCATGCAGATTGTAGGCTAGTATATCTGCCAGATGGAGTTCTGTGTGTGTGGTGTCTCAGCAGACCAGTCTGCAGACAAACTGTTGGGTGGTGGCAGGCTATTGTTTATTGTGTGTCTGATGTGTGGGGACAGGGGGAAGAGTGATTAACACCGGGGTTCAAGCTTGCAGGATAGATGGAGGAACCCTAGAAGTGTGTAGTAATTGCTAGACTGTTCCTCAACCCTTAGAGTGCACAAGATTGTATGTAAGATTTGTATCTGCCTGTGTGTGGTCAGCTAGCTGGATTGGAGTAGAGTCTCCCTCTAGTGGTGGCCAAAGGTAGTGCAGGCTGTGAAAGTACCACAGCCAGTCTTACATGCTCAGTATAAGTTCCCCCTTATTCCCTTAGTTCCTCATATACCCCGGTCACGGAACGCACGTCACGGTTAGTCAGTCGCCCTGGGCGTGCATAATTTGTGACACAGGCCAATGCAGCTCAGCGGGAAACCACCTGCCAATTCGCAGAGGCCGCTGCAGCAGAACAGGCGGCCCAGCAGGAGATGAACCGGCAGTTCGCAGAGGCTCTAATGGAACTGAAAAAGGGGTCCGCACCTCCTGTGCCAGTGGAACCAAAGATGGTACATGCCTCCTACCACCTACAGAAAATGCCAGTGGAACCAAAGATGGTACGTGCCTCCTACCACCTACAGAAAATGCCAGTGGAACCAAAGATGGTACGTGCCTCCTACCACCTACAGAAAATGCCAGTGGAACCAAAGATGGTACGTGCCTCCTACCACCTACAGAAAATTACACCTGCCTGATGATGTTGAGGCATATCTTGCCACTTTTGAGAGAGTTGCTTTCCACAAAGGTTGGCCAAAAGAACAGTGGGTGGGTCTGTTGGCCCCAATTCTGACAGGAGAACCTCAAAAAGTCTCTTTTGATCTGGAACAGGAAGAGGCCCAGGACTATGAGACTCTGAAGACAGAGATACTCGCATGCTTGGGTGTCACTATGGCGGTCCGGGCCCAGCACGTGCATCAGTGGACCTATTCCAGCAACCAGCCACCCCGTTCTCAAATGTTCGACCTGGTCCACCTCACCAGGGAGTGGTTGCAGCCTGAGACCTTGACAGGCCCTCAGATCGTGGAGCGTGTGGTAATGGACCGGTACCTGCGTGCGCTCCCTGCTGCTCTGAGGAAGTGGGTCGGATGGGGGGACCCCAAAACTGCAACCTAGTTGGTGTACCTAGTAGAGAGGTACATTGCTACTGAGGACTTGGTGAACCCGTCTACGCCCCACTTCGTGTGTCTAGAGGTACAAGATCGCCCGGCCATTCTGGTAAGACTGTTCTGGGGTTCAAGAGCATGGGGAAGGTAGATAAGACTGTTGTTACAGCTGATGAGACTGTGGGTCCTAGACCTGGAGACTGGCCAAAGAAGCCAGGAAGGTCTTTGGGACCGTTAAGAGGACTGGGGGTAGAGCATATACAGTGTTTTCATTGCCATGCATTAGGGCATATTGCTGCAAACTGTCCTATAAATGATGAACTGTTGCTTATTTGAAAAGACGCATGTCTCTGTTTTCACAGGTCGCATGTACTGCATCATGTCAGACTCACATTGAAAAACAAATGTGTGTTATTTCAGTGGATGGGAAGCCACTCACAGCCCTGCTAGCTTCTGGTAGTGTGGTGACCCTGGTCAGGGATGATTGTCTAAACCCCACAAAACTACACCCCAGTACTAATGGGGTAAAATGCATCCATGGGGGACACTCGGGACTACCAGACAGCGGTGGTTGAGGTTGATACCCCCTGGGGCAGTGTAACGCATTCAGTGGGGGTGGTACCTTCGCTGCTTCATGAAGCTTTAGTGGGGAGAGATTTTCCCCATTTTTGGAATTTATGGGTGAGCAAAGGGAGGCTGGTAGATGGAGCCCCCCCTGCTGGGGAAGCATGGGAACTCTCACCAGACCATTTTTGCCAAAAGGAAGGGGATGCTGTTGGTTAGATCAAGGAAGCTGGAGATCCTCTTCCTTTCCCTGTCATGGCTAGGGAGCCGGGGGACCTAGAAGCCAGCTCCAAGCCCGAGGGTAACGAACAAGAGAACACCTCTGACCCTGACAATGAGAGTGGCCAGAATGTGGTACCTGACTTAGAGGTCAGGAGAGAGGATTTCTGTACCAAGCAAATTCCGAGATGCCACCCTCATGAGAGCCAGAGAAAACGTGCAGCGCCCGTACTTCCCCCATTCACATCCCCAACCAAATGCAGTCGACTGCATGAGAGGCATTTTTATGTCCTCCCGAGTACCCCTACCCAGCGTACCCCCCCAAAAAAGATGTGTCTGCAGCAAGCACGGATATAGGCGTGACACCCGCTATTATTGTCCCTCCTGGTCTTTGCATTGGTGAATGTTTTGAACGCTACCATTCACTAGTTGAGTATTAGTGTAGGGTACAGCATTGCACAGACTAGGCACACTTTCACAGGGTCTCCCAAGATGCCATCGCATTTTGAGAGACCCGAACCTGGAACCGGTTACAGTTATAAAAGTTACAGTTACAAAAAAAAGTGTAAAAAAAAAAAAAAAAAAAAAAAAACACAAAAAAATATATAAAATAAAAAAAATAGTTTTATTGTTCTCTCTCTCTCTATTGTTCTGCTCTTTTTTACTGTATTCTATTCTGCAATGTTTTATTGTTATTATGTTTTATCATGTTTGCTTTTCAGGTATGCAATTTTTTTACTTTACCGTTTACTGTGTTTTATTGTTAACCATTTTTTTGTCTTCAGGTACGCCATTCACGACTTTGAGTGGTTATACCAGAATGATACCTGCAGGTTTAGGTATCATCATGGTATCATTCTTTTCAGCCAGCGGTCGGCTTTCATGTAAAAGCAATCCTAGCGGATAATTGGCCTCTAGACTGCTTTTACAAGCAGTGGGAGGGAATGCCCCACCCCTCACCGTCTTCCATGTTTTTCTCTGTCTCTCCTGTCTCAACAGGGAACCTGAGAATGCAGCCGGTGATTCAGCCAGCTGACCATAGAGCTGATCAGAGACCAGAGTGGCTCCAAACATCTCTATGGCCTAAGAAACCGGAAGCTACGAGCATTTTATCACACCGATCTTGGTGTGGTCAGATGCTTTGAGGGCAGAGGAGAGATCTAGGATCTAATAGACCCCAATTTTTTTCAAACAAAGAGTACCTGTCACTACCTATAGCTATCATAATGGATATTTACATTCCCTGAGATAACAATAAAAATGATTTTAAAAAAATGAAAGGAACAGTTTAAAAATAAGATAAAAAAGCAAAAAAATAATAAAGAAAAAAAAAAAAAAAAAAAAAAAGCACCCCTTTTCCCCCCTGCTCTCACGCTTAGGCGAACGCAAGCGTCGGTCTGGCGTCAAATGTAAACAGCAATTGCACCATGCATGTGAGGTATCGCCGCGAAGGTCAGATCGAGGGCAGTAATTTTTACAGTAGACCTCCTCTGTAAATCTAAAGTGGTAACCTGTAAAGGCTTTTAAAAATGTATTTATTTTGCTGCCACTGCACGTTTGTACGCAATTTTAAAGCATGTCGTGTTTGGTATCCATGTACTCGGCCTAAGATCATCTTTTTTATTTCATCAAACATTTGGGCAATATAGTGTGTTTTAGTGCATTAAATTTAAAAAAAGTGTGTTTTTTTTCCCCAAAAAATGCGTTTGAAAAATCGCTGCGCAAATACTGTGTGAAAAAAAAAAATGAAACACCCACCATTTTAATCTGTAGGGCCTTTGCTTTAAAAAATATATATAATGTTTGGGGGTTCAAAGTAATTTTCTTGCAAAAAAAAATAATTTTTCATGTAAACAAAAAGTGTCAGAAAGGGCTTTGTCTTCAAGTGGTTAGAAGAGTGGGTAATGTGTGAGATAAGCTTCTAAATGTTGTGCATAAAATGCCAGGACAGTTCAAACCCCCCCCAAATGACCCCATTTTGGAAAGTAGACACCCCAAGCTATTTGCTGAGAGGCATGTCGAGTCCATGGAATATTTTATATTGTGACACAAGTTGCGGGAAAGAGACAATTTTTTTTTTTTTTTGCACAAAGTTGTCACTAAATGATATATTGCTCAAACATGCCATGGGAATATGTGAAATTACACCCCAAAATACATTCTGCTGCTTCTCCTGAGTACGGGGATACCACATGTGTGAGACTTTTTGGGAGCCTAGCCGCGTACGGGGCCCTGAAAACCAAGCACCGCCTTCAGGCTTTCTAAGGCCGTAAATTTTTGATTTCACTCTTCACTGCCTATCAGTCTCGGAGGCCATGGAATACCCAGGTGGCACAAAACCCCCCCAAATGACCCCATTTTGGAAAGTAGACACCCCAAGCTATTTGCTGAGAGGTATAGTGAGTATTTTGCAGACCTCACTTTTTGTCACAAAGTTTTAAAAATTGAAAAAAGAAAAAAAACATTTTTTTTCTTGTCTTTCTTCATTTTCAAAAACAAATGAGAGCTGCAAAATACTCACCATGCCTCTCAGCAAATAGCTTGGGGTATCTACTTTCCAAAATGGGGTCATTTGGGGGGGTTTGTGCCACCTGGGCATTTCATGGCCTCCGAAACTGTGATAGGCAGTGAAGAGTGAAATCAAAAATTTACACCCTTAGAAATCCTGAAGGCGGTGCTTGGTTTTCGGGGCCCCGTACGCGGCTAGGCTCCTAAAAATGTGGTATCCTCATACTCAGGAGAAGCAGCTAAATATATTTTGGGGTGCGATTCCACATATGCCCATGGCCTGTGTGAGCAATATATCATTTAGTGACAACTTTGTGCAAAAAAAAAATTGTCACATTCCCGCAACTTGTGTCAAAATATAAAATATTCCATGGACTCAACATGCCTCTCAGCAAATAGCTTGGGGTGTCTACTTTCCAAAATGGGGTCATTTGGGGGGGTTTTATGCCATCTTGGCATTTTATGGCCTTCAAAACTGTGATAGGCAGTGAGGAGTGAAATCATAAATTTACGCCCTTAGAAATCCTGAAGGCAGTGATTGGTTTTCGGGGCCCCGTACGTGGCTAGGCTCCCAAAAAGTCTCACACATGTGGTATCCCCGTACTCAGGAAAAGCAGCTAAATGTATTTTGGGGTGCAATTCCACATATGCCCATGGCCTGTGTGAGCAATATATCATTTAGTGACAACTTTTTGTAATTTTTTTTTTTTTTTTGTCATTATTCAATCACTTGGGACAAAAAAAAATTAATATTCAATGGGCTCAACATGCCTCTCAGCAATTTCCTTGGGGTGTCTACTTTCCAAAATGGGGTCATTTGGGGGGGTTTGTACTGCCCTGCCATTTTAGCACCTCAAGAAATGACATAGGCAGTCATAAATTAAAGGCTGTGTAAATTCCAGAAAATGTACCCTAGTTTGTAGACGCTATAACTTTTGCGCAAACCAATAAATATACGCTTATTGACATTTTTTTTTTTTTTACCAAAGACATGTGGCCGAATACATTTTGGCCTAAATGTATGACTAAAATTGAGTTTATTGGATTTTTTTTATAACAAAAAGTAGAAAATATCATTTTTTTTCAAAATTTTCGGTCTTTTTCCGTTTATAGCGCAAAAAATAAAACGGCAGAGGTGATCAAATACCATCAAAAGAAAGCTCTATTTATGGGAAGAAAAGGACACAAATTTAGTTTGGGTACAGCATTGCATGACCGCGCAATTAGCAGTTAAAGCGACGCAGTGCCAAATTGTAAAAAGTGCTCTGGTCAGGAAGGGGGTAAATCCTTCCGGGGCTGAAGTGGTTAAAGAGGAGGGCCCATTAAAAAAAAAAAAAATTAAAAGTCAGCAGCTACAAATACTGCAGCTGCTGACTTCTAATTGGACACTTACCTGCCCCAGGGTCCTGCGATGCGGGGGATAGAAGCCCCGCTCGTCTCCCCCTCCATTCGGCGGCGCTGGCATTGCAACTGTGGGCGCCGGGCTGTGGCTTCACAGACGGGCACCCACTGCGCATGCACGAGCGGCGCCACGTGCCGTGATTGGCCGCTCAGTCACCTGAGACCTGTAATGGGTCCCAGATGATTGACAAGAGGGTGTGGGAGCAGAGCTGAGCCCTTCCTGTGCCGAGGGGGAAGTGATGTCACCAGCCCAGGCACTGAAAGAGGCAGACTACGAGGGACCCCCTAGCAACAGGCATTTAGAGGTGAGTTAAAAAAAAAAATTCCAAATGTTTTCTTTTATTTTTTTTTTAGGCACATTAATGCATTTTTTTTGGGTGGAACACCACTTTAAAAACCACTTACTGTACCAGGTGATAAAACAGGGAGAGGGCGCAGTAGAACAGCTACTAGTTCCCAAACCCTTCCGTAGGGTGGTGCTAGACCTGGCCCATGGTCATATAATGGGGGGACATCTCGGTATCAAAGACCAGGGAGAGAATCGCCCAGAGATTTTTCTTGCCCGGGTTGTATGCTGATGTCAGAGAGTACTGTGAATCCTGCCCCAAGTGCCAAATGTCGGCACCGTCGCCACATTTCCTCAGTCCCCTTGTTCCTCTACCAATAATCGAGGTTCCATTTGAGAGAATTGGCATGGACCTGGCGGACCCGGTAGTGAAGTCTGCCTGGGGTCACCGGCATATTTTGGTAATCCTGGACTATGCGATGCACTATCCTGAGGCCATTCCCTTGCATAACAACACCTTGGCTAAGGCTATCGTTAAGGAGCTAGTCCAGGTGTTTAGTTGAGTGGGGATCCCAAAAGAGTTCTTAACCAATCAGGCCACCCCATTTATGTCCAGGGTTACCAAGGAACTGTGTAGGTTATACAAAATCTCCCATCTCTGTACCTCTGTCTACCACCCCTAAACAGATAGTCTTGTCCAAAGATTTAATAAAACTTTGAAGAGTAGGCTGAAAAAGGTGGTCCACAAAGATGGGAGAAACTGGGATTTTTTGCTACCTTATCTCACGTTTGCCATACGTGAGGTTCCGCAGGCATCCACAGGCTGTTCCCTCTTTGAGCTCTTGTATGGCAGACATCCCAGGGGGCTACTAAATGTTGCCAAATAAACGTGGGAAGGAGAGGCCACCCCATATAGAAGCTTCATAGAGCAGGTCTCCTTGATGCAGGATCGAATCGCAGCTGTCCTGCCCCTAGTACGAGAACATAAGGAGCGAGCCCAGGAGGCTCAGAGGAGGGTCTATGATCAGGGTGCCAAGGTCCGTACTTCCAGCCCCGGGGACAGAGTGTTGGTACTGGTGCCCACGGTGGAAAGCAAGTTCCTAGCCAAGTGGCAGGGTCCCTTTGAGGTTGTCAAAAGGGTGGGGGAGGTAAACTACAAAGTGTACCAGCCAGGGAAAAAAAAACACACCAAATTTTTCATGTGAATCTCTTAAAGCCCTGGAAGGACAGAGAGACTTGCCACTTCCCCGCAGACTGGGTACCGCTGACACCTGATGTCCCCATAACTGAATCCCTGTCCGTGGCACAACAAAATGCCGTTAGAGCGTTTGTGTACAAAAATAGAGAATTTTTCTTCCCCCTACCCGGACTGACCAACGTGATCCAGCATGACATAGTGACTGAACCCAGGGTTTGCGTAAATGTAAAGCCATATAGAATCCCAGAGGCCAGGCGAGAGGCAGTCGTGAAGGAAATGTAAAATATGTTAGAGTTGAACGCGATAGAGTCCCACCGTGAGTGGTCGAGCCCCATAGTGCTGGTCAAAAAAGCTGATGGCACTATCAGGTTTTGTAACGACTTTAGGAAACTCAACAGTGTGTCTAATTTCGATGCATACCCGATGCCTCAGGTCAACGAACTCGTGAAAAGGTTGGGACAGGCTCACTACATAACATCCCTAGACCTAACTAAAGGCTATTGGCAAATACCGCTAACTGAATCAGCCAAGGAGAAGACTACCTTTTCCACTCCTGAGGGGTCATTTTAGTACAAGCGGATGCCTTTTGGTCTGCATGGAGCCCATGCATTATTCCAGCAAATGATGGACTAAACTTTGAGACCACATCGCCCGTATGCAGCTGCTTATTTGGACGATATGGTCATCCACAGCCCAGATTGGGAATCGCACCTGCCCTGAGTATAAACAGTGGTAGATTCCCTTAGGAAAGCAGGTCTCACGGCCAATCCAAAAAAGTGTGCCATAGGCCTGGAGGAGGCCATATACCTTGGGTACGTTATTGGCAGGGGACTGGTCAAGCCTCAGACAATAAGGTTGAGGCCATTCAAAAATGGCCCCAACCGGTAAACAAAAAACAAGTTAGGGCCTTCCTGGGCATTATGGGGTATTAGATGGTTTATACCCAACTTTGCCACCACTGCCGCCCCTCTGAATGAACTGAGGAACACCCGGTTGTATACCTGAGCCGGAAACTGAACAAGCACAAAAAAACTATGCCATTGTCGAAAAGGAGTGTCTCACTATTAAATGGGCCTTAGACTCCCTGTAGTATTACTTGTCGGGGAGGTCATATAAGCTGGTCACCGACCATGCTCCCCTAAAGTGGATGTGTGACAACACAGAGAAAAATGGCCGCTTGACAAGGTGGTTCTTGGCTTTACAGTCCTTTTAAATTTACAGTAGAGCATAGGCCGGGCAAGCTCCAAAACAATGCAGATGCCCTCTCCTGCATGCACTGTATGCTTGGGACAATTGCTCAGCCGCAGGGGCTTGAGCAGAGGGGGAGGATATGTGACGGTATGCGAGGTGAGGTCATCGATAATCGGTATAGTTCATCTCGCATTAGTTCTATTGTCAGAGACTGAACCCAGAATCCGGCCTGGGTTTTTCCAGCCTCTGTGGCAGGCTGGGTTCCGGTCCGGGTGTTGTGCTCCACTTGAGTCCATGCTCAGGTTTACTTTCAATGACCAGGAAGAGATTACAGCAGGGCTCTGGCCTGAGACTCAGAAGGGAATCTGAGAGGGAGGAGCTCTGTTTGTTTGTTTGTTTGGATTGAAAACGGTTTGCTTTACCTCGTGTTCTGTGGGTGTCGGGGACCAGCCCCACACCGTATAGAGAGCCGTCTACTGTTTAGTTTAGTGCCGGACAGCAAAGATTTGTTTTACTGTTTTGTTTATTTTTATGACTTTGCAAACCGCCTGTAAATAAAGCTGGCAACCAACCCGATTGTAAAGAAACTGCCTGTATGCCGACCTTCATTCCAAGAAAAGGTGATCCCCACGAGCTAATCTCCCCAACAATACATACTGATACTGATTATATATATATATATGTATACATACTGACTCTGATCTCATATATACACATACTGACACTGATCTCATATATACACATACTGACACTGATCATACTATAACTCTATCTATCTATCTATCTATCTATCTATCTATCTATCTATCTATCTATCTATCTATCTATCTATCTATCTATCTATCTATCTATCTATCTATCTATCTATCTATCTATCTATCTATCTATCCTGACACTGATCATAGATTTACATAGTTACATAGTAGGTGAGGTTGAAAAAAGACACAAGTCCATCAATTTCAACCTATGTGTGTGATTATATGTCAGTATTACATTGTATATCCCTGTATGTTGCGGTCGTTCAGGTGATTATCTAATAGTTTCTTGAAACTATTGATGCCCCCCGCTGAGACCACCGCCTGTGGAACGGAATTCCACATCCTTGCCGCTCTTACAGTAAAGAACCCTCTATGTAGTTTAAGGTTAAACCTCTTTTCTTCTAATTTTAATGAGTGGCCACGAGTCTTATCAACCTCCCTTCTGCGAAAAAGTTTTATTCCTATCTCGAGCTTCTCTTCTCCAGAGAGAATAAGTTCAGAGCTCACAACCTTTCCTCATAACTAATATCCTCGAGACCCTTTATTAGCTTTGTTGCCCTTCTTTGTACTTGCTCCATTTCCACTACATCCTTCCTGAGGACTGGTGCCCAGAACTGGACAGCATACTCCAGGTGCGGCCGGACCAGAGTCTTGTAGAGCGGGAGAATTATCGTTTTATCTCTGGAGTTGGTCCCCTTTTTAATGCCAATATTCTGTTTGCTTTGTTAGCAGCAGCTTGGCATTGCATGTCATTGCTGAGCCTATCATCTACTAGGACCCCCAGGTCCTTTTCCATCCTAGATCCCCCCCAGAGGTTCTCCCCCAGTCTATAGATTGCATTCAGATTTTTACCACCCAAATACATTATTTTACATTTTTCTACATTGAACCTCATTTGCCATGTAGTCGCCCACCTCATTAAATTGTTCAGATCTTTTTGCAAGGTTTCCACATCCTGCGGAGAAGTTATTGCCCTGCTTAGCTTAGTATCATCAGCAAATACAGAGATTGAACTGTTTATCCCATCCTCCAGATCGTTTATGAACAAATTAAATAGGATTGGTCCCAGCACAGACCCCTGGGGGACCCCACTACCCACCCCTGACCATTCTGAGTACTCCCCATTTATCACCACCCTCTGAACTCGCCCTTGTAGCCAGTTTTCAATCCATGTACTCACCCTATGGTCCATGCCAACGGACCTTATTTTGTACAGTAAACGTTTATGGGGAACTGTGTCAAATGCTTTTGCAAAATCCAGATACACCACGTCTACGGGCCTTCCTTTATCTAGATGGCAACTAACTTCTTCATAGAAGGTTAATAGATTGGTTTGGCAAGAACGATTCTTCATGAATCCATGCTGATTACTGCTAATGACACCGTTCTTATTACTAAAATCTTGTATATAGTCCCTTGTCATCCCCTCCAAGAGTTTACATACTATTGATGTTAGGCTAACTGGTCTGTAATTCCCAGGGATGTATTTTGGGCCCTTTTTAAATATTGGTGCTACATTGGCTTTTCTCCAATCAGCTGGTACCATTCCAGTCAGTAGACTGTCAGTAAAAATTAGGAACAACGGTCTGGCAATCACTTGACTGAGTTCCCTAAGTACCCTCGGATGCAAGCCATCTGATCCCGGTGATTTATTAATGTTAAGTTTCTCAAGTCTAATTGTAATTCTGTCCTCTGTTAACCATGGAGGTGCTTCCTGTGTTGTGTCCTGAGGATAAACACTGCAGTTTTGGTTACTGAAGCCCCCCGATTCACTCGTGAAGACTGAGGAGAAGAATAAATTCAATACCTTCGCCATCTCCCCATCCTTTGTAACCAGATGTCCTTCCTCATTCTTTATGGGGCCAATATGGTCTGTCCTCCCTTTTTTACTGTTTACATACTTAAAGAATTTCTTGGGATTTTTTTTGCTCTCCTCCGCTATGTGTCTTTCATGTTCTATCTAAGCTGTCCTAATTGCACCCTTACATTTCTTATTGCATTCTTTATAAATTCTGAATGCTGAGGATGATCCCTCAACCTTGTATTTTTTGAAGGCCTTCTCCTTTGCTTTTATATGCATTTTTACATTGGAGTTAAGCCATCCAGGACTTTTGTTCACTTAAAAAACTTTAAACTTATTACCCAATGGGATACATTGGCTAATGCCCTTATTTAATATGCTCTTAAAGCAAACCCATCTCTCCTCCGTATTCTTTGTTCCTAATATTTTATCCCAATTTATGCCTTTTAGCAAGGTTTGTAGTTTAGGGAAGTTGGCTCTTTTGAAATTCAGTGTCTTTGCATTCCCTTTATGTTTCCTATTTGTGTGATTTATCCTGAAACTAATTGACCTGTGATCACTGTTACCTAAATTGCCCCGTATTTCCACATCTGTGATCAGGTCTGTATTGTTTTATTTCTAGTTGGTGCGTCTACCATCTGACCCATAAAATTGTCCTGCAAGACATTAAAGTGGGGTTCCACCCAAAAAACAAAAATACCTGGAAAAATTCTAAAAAACAAAAACAAAAAAACATTTGGATATTTTTTTTTTTCACTTACCTCTAAATGCCTGTTGCTAGGTGGTCCCTCGTAGTCTGCCTGTTCCTTTGCCTGGGCTGGTGACATCACTTCCCCCTCGGCACAGGAATGGCTCCGCTCTGCTCCCTCCCTCCTGTCAATCATCTGGGACCCATTACAGGTCCCAGGTGATTGAGCGGCCAATCATGGCGCTCAGCGCCGCTCGCGCATGCGCAGAGGGTGCCAGGCTGTGAAGGGGCTTTGATCCCCCGCATCGTTGGACCCAGGGACAGGTAAGTGTCCAATTAAAAGTCAGCAGCTGCAGTATTTGTAGCTGCTGACTTTTAATTTTTTTTTTTTGACGGCCCCCCTGGGTGGAACTCCTCTTTAAGGAACTGGTGAGCCTTAAATGAATGCGTGGTTCCCTCCGTCCAGTCTATGTCTGGATAATTAAAGTACATACTGACACTGATCATATATACACATATGTAGCGCTTACCCCCGAAGGAGCGGCTGATTTAAATTGGGTCTTTGCCGTCACCGCCTTACCTGTATTTCCACCATATACAGGACTCAGAGTCTGTATTAGGCCTTATGCCCACCAATGTATGCACCAGTCACTTCGTTCTGTTTCCAATGCTTTATTGCAAAACTTTTAAAGAAGTAGCAGTAAAGAGGTAGAAGAGGAGTTAAGGAGGGTTAGGATACCTTATGCAGATCACTGAGGAGTTTGACATCCTGGAGACAAACACACCTTCAGTCACCAGATCTTGCCCACCCGGACAGGTCTCTCTCACTGACCTAGCAGCCGGAATGGCGCACGGACAAAAAGTCTCTGCCACAGACTTGAGAAGAACAAAGTGATTGAACAATCCTCTGCCACAGGATTTAGTATTAGTTTCACGATTACACAGTACCAGAACCTTTAAGCCGACCCGGCAGTACTGTGAGGCAGGTTAGTTAAGCATAGGTGCGTCCTCCAAGTAGGTTACCAGGCCCTCCCGAGAGACCAGCCTTTATCCTGGCTCTCTCCAGCAAGGGTCCTCCCCTGGATCTCCTCAGCTTGGCTGAGCTTCTTCCTAACAGGCTAGACAGCCTAAGGACCACCTCTGCGGTGGTAGGCCCCAGACAGGCTTCTGGGCCTACTTGTAGTCACATAGCCTCAGGCCAACGTGGCCCCGAGGCAGGAGAATAGTTACCACATCCCTTAGGCCAGGAGGGCCAGGAGGCAAGAGAACAAAGAAAATGGCATCTGCCCCTTAAGTACCCTCTCCCAGAATTCACAGCAGTGGACCACCCCCACTGGGCTGTTTCCAAGAAATAAGAAGAGCACTCAATACACTTCAGCCTGTTGCTCTTCCAACACTGGCCTGTGGTGACAACGACACCTACAGACAACAGTGTGGAACTACATGCAACACAGCCAAGGCTGGAACAGAAGCTAATTTAGCTACAGATTAAATCTGAACTATGTACAGAACAGATGACCCACTAAATTTACATGCAAGCGCCTGATCAACAGGAGCAGGGAGCTACATACTCCCCCCACTACAAAAGTCAGTGTCCTCAACGTCTAGGGAAAAAATGATTCTCAAGCCTGAGAGTAGGTATCTGAACCAAAACTTGGATGGGGAGAAGAAAGACAGTAAAGAAGAATGTTACAATTTCAAACATTAATCAACAGCATATTCATATCAATCATGTTACAGCAACCTCACTATCTATCTAACCACCCCCATGCTAGCAGCTTAATAGAAGATCTTTTGTTACCTGAAATACAAAGTTACACATACAGAAATCATGTAACAGTGTTACTCATCAATTCGGAGCAAAGCCTCACTCCCAAGAGAATGAAAATTTCTTCCACACATTTTTTAAATGCAAAGTAAACTAAATGTAACTTAAAAGTCCATCCCTATCTCTGGGCGAATCCCACCACCTAGTGGCAGAAATCTGACATGACAAAGAGTCTTTGGGTATAGGAATGCTGAAGTAGATGAAACCTCTTGACCACGAAGTTCTACCAACCCTGACGCTATCTAACTATGTACCCCAGAGTTCTTTTTTCTTTGGCAAAATAGAAAACAGTCCCTTTGCATAATCGCCAATAGAACCGGGGATCTGGCAGAATCAGTTTCTTCCCTTGTTTATCCAAAGTGGTGATGAAATAAACTATGTCACCTTTTCCAGGTCTGCAAATGACTACTTTATCAGCATAGATGTGCCGACCGTAATTCCAATGTAGCAAACACCCATTGAACCGTTCATCCATGATAGCAGAATAACCAGCTCTCCGGAAAGGCTTTGGCGGGGCGGGCTGGGCCGGGGGGCAGGGTGGCAATTTCCCCCCCGGGCCGCTCCGATTCCCTGTAAAAGGGCCGCAGTGCAGCCAGCTCAGTACTGCGCATGTGCAGTTTCCGGACCCATTACTGGGGCAGCTCCGGCGGGGGGGCGGGGTTAACAGGGCTGGATGCTGAATTTAGGGGCCGAATTGTAGTGAAAGATCAGTGATCCCTCCATCCCGCGCTCAGCAGCGATGTGTCCTGCAGCAGGGATGTCGGCTGTCACAGCCTGGGCTGAGTGTGTGTGTTCCGTCTTGCAGAGTACACAGTACAACCCTCCTGTAGTCTACACCAATGGGAGAACGATCAGCTCTGCCTCTTCCCGCCCCTCTCTCCCTGTGCCCGCCCCTCTCTCCCTGTGCCCGCCCACACTCCATGCAGCCTGTGTTCCGTGTGAAGGGGATATGTGGGCAGGAAACTTTAAAGTCGGCAGCCACAACGTCCCATCCTAAACATGAAGACACTGAGTGAGCCAGCGAGCCTCCTGCTTGGACTGTACAAGTGAGTGACCTGTGACCAGACTCTCCCCTCCTCCCTCTCTCTCTTCCTCCCTACTTCTCTCCCTCAGCCTTATCATTTAACCTCTTGCCTGCCAGGCACTTTCACCCCCTTCCTGCCCAGGACAATTTACAGCTTTCAGTGTTCTCATATTAAACCCAGGCTCACATTGGAGCGATTTGATATGTTAAATCGCATGCCAAATCAGTGGCAGTTGCCGGTGATGGCACCATCCGAATCGGTGCAGCTCCACATCCATTCCACTTGTGGTGTCACACCGATTCCCAAAAGTAGTTTCTGTTCTACTTTTGGCAACTTTGAGGGGCAATTTCAATAGACATTTGTACAGGAACCGCACAGATGTCTCTGAAATCGCACCCCAAAGTCGGGACTGACATGGGAGTATGAAATCATTCAGCTGAACTCGCTCGATTTTATCCCCGAAGTCGGTGTGAACCTCGGCTATGAATGACAATTGTGCGGTCATGCAACACTACATATTATTGCTGTCCTTTTTTTCACACAAATTAAGTTTTTGTTTTGGTGGTATTAACCACTTAAGGACCGCCTCACGCCGATGTACGTCGGCAAGGCGGCACGGGAAGGCAAAATCAAGTACATGTACGTGATTTGCCTCCCGCGGGTTGGGGGTCCGATCGGACCCCCCCGGTGCCCGAGGCGGTCCCGTTCTGTCCCCCGGCGATCGGAGGTGAGGGGGAGGCCATCCGTTCGTGGCCCCCCCCTCGCGATCGCCGCCGGCCAATCAGATCACTTCCTTTGCTGCTGTATGCTAAACGGCAGCAAAGGAAATGATGTCATCTCTCCTCGGCTCGGTTTTCCATTGCAGCGCCGAGGAGAGAAGACTTCACTGTGAGTGCACAACACACACACACAGTAGAACATGCCAGGCACACAAATCACCCCGATTCCCCACCCCCCCCCTCCCTGTCACAAACTGACACCAGCAGTTTTTTTTTTTTTTCTGAGTACTGCATGGTGTCAGTTTGTGACAGTTACAGTGTTGGGACAGTGAGTATTACCCCCCTTTAGGTCTAGGGTACCCCCCTAACCCCCCCTAATAAAGTTTTAACCCCTTGATCACCCCCTGTCACCAGTGTCGCTAAGCGATCATTTTTCTGATCGCTGTATTAGTGTCGCTGGTGACATAAATATTTAGGTTCGCCCTCAGCGTTTTATAGCGACAGGGACCCCCATATACTACCTAATAAATGTTTTAACCCCTTGATTGCCCCCTAGTTAACCCTTTCACCACTGATCACCGTATAACTGTTACGGGTGACGCTGGTTAGTTTGTTTATTTTTTATAGTGTCAGGGCACCCGCCGTTTATTACCGAATAAAGGTTTAGCCCCCCGATCGCCCGGCGGTGATATGCGTCGCCCCAGGCAGCGTCAGATTAGCGCCAGTACCGCTAACACCCACGCACGCAGCATACGCCTCCCTTAGTGGTATAGTATCTGAACGGATCAATATCTGATCCGATCAGATCTATACTAGTGTCCCCAGCAGTTTAGGGTTCCCAAAAACGCAGTGTTAGCGGGATCAGCCCAGATACCTGCTAGCACCTGCGTTTTGCCCCTCCGCCCGGCACAGCCCACCCAAGTGCAGTATCGATCGATCACTGTCACTTACAAGGCACTAAACGCATAACTGCAGCGTTCGCAGAGTCAGGCCTGATCCCTGCGATCGCTAACAGTTTTTTTTGGAGCGTTTTGGTGAACTGGCAAGCGCCAGTGCCCTAGTACACCCCGGTGGTAGTCAAACCAGCACTGCAGTAACACTTGGTGACGTGGCGAGTCCCATAAGTGCAGTTCAAGCTGGTGAGGTGGCAAGCACAAGTAGTGTCCCGCTGCCACCAAAAAGACAAACACAGGCCCGTCGTGCCCATAATGCCCTTCCTGCTGCATTCGCCAATCCTAATTGGGAACCCACCACTTCTGCAGCGCCCGTACTTCCCCCATTCACATCCCCAACCAAATGCAGTCGGCTGCAAGAGAGGCATTTTCTTTATGTCCTCCCGAGTACCCCTACCCAGCGAACCCCCCCAAAAAAGATGTTGTGTCTGCAGCAAGCGCGGATATAGGCGTGACACCCGCTATTATTGTCCCTCCTGTCCTGACAATCCTGGTCTTTGCATTGGTGAATGTTTTGAACGCTACCATTCACTAGTTGAGTATTAGCGTAGGGTACAGCATTGCACAGACTAGGCACACTTTCACAGGGTCTCCCAAGATGCCATCGCATTCTGAGAGACCCAAACCTGGAACCGGTTACAGTTATAAAAGTTAGTTACAAAAAAAGTGTAAAAAAAAAAAAATATATAGTTGTCGTTTTATTGTTCTCTCTCTCTATTCTCTCTCTCTATTGTTCTGCTCTTTTTTTACTGTATTCTATTCTGCAATGTTTTATTGTTATTATGTTTTATCATATTTGTTTTTCAGATATGCAATTTTTTATACTTTACTGTTTACTGTGCTTTATTGTTAACCATTTTTTTGTCTTCAGGTACGCCATTCACGACTTTGAGTGGTTATACCAGAATGATGCCTGCAGGTTTAGGTATCATCTTGGTATCATTCTTTTCAGCCAGCGGTCGGCTTTCATGTAAAAGCAATCCTAGCAGCTAATTAGCCTCTAGACTGCCTTTACAAGCAGTGGGAGGGAATGCCCCCCCCACGTCTTCCGTGTTTTTCTCTGGCTCTCCTGCCTCAACAGGGAACCTGAGAATGCAGCCGGTGATTCAGCCAGCTGACCATAGAGCTGATCAGAGACCAGAGTGGCTCCAAACATCTCTATGGCCTAAGAAACCGGAAGCTACGAACATTTTATGACTTAGATTTCGCCGGATGTAAATAGCGCCATTGGGAAATTGGGGAAGCATTTTATCACACCGATCTTGGTGTGGTCAGATGCTTTGAGGGCAGAGGAGAGATCTAGGGTCTAATAGACCCCAATTTTTTCAAAAAAGAGTACCTGTCACTACCTATTGCTATGATAGGGGATATTTTCATTCCCTGAGATAACAATAAAAATGATTTAAAAAAAAAAAAAAATGAAAGGAACAGTTTAAAAATAAGATAAAAAAGCAAAAAAATAATAAAGAAAAAAAAAAAAAAAAGCACCCCTGTCGCCCCCTGCTCTTGCGCTAAGGCGAACGCAAGCGGCGGTCTGTTGTCAAATGTAAACAGCAATTGCACCATGCATGTGAGGTATCACCGCGAAGGCCAGATCGAGTGCAGTAATTTTTCCAGTAGACCTCCTCTGCAAATCTAAAGTGGTAACCTGTAAAGGCTTTTAAAGGCTTTTAAAAATGTATTTATTTTGTTGCCACTGCACGTTTGTGCGCAATTGTAAAGCATGTCATGTTTGGTATCCATGTACTCGGCCTAAGATCATCTTTTTTATTTCATCAAACATTTGGGCAATATAGTGTGTTTTAGTGCATTAAAATTTAAAAAAAGTGTGTTTTTTCCCCAAAAAATGCCTTTGAAAAATCGCTGCGCAAATACTGTGTGAAAAAAAAAAATGAAACACCCACCATTTTAATCAGTAGGGCATTTGCTTTAAAAATATATATAATGTTTGGGGGTTCAAAGTAATTTTCTTGCAAAAAAAAATAATTTTTTCAAGTAAACAAAGTGTCAGAAAGGGCTTTGTCTTCAAGTGGTTAGAAGAGTGGGTGATGTGTGACATAAGCTTCTAGATGTTGTGCATAAAATGCCAGGACAGTTCAAAACCCCCCAAATGACCCCATTTTGGAAAGTAGACACCCCAAGCTATTTGCTGAGAGGCATGTTGAGTCCATGGAATATTTTATATTGTGACACAAGTTGCGGGAAAGAGACAATTTTTTTTTTTTTTTTTTTTGCACAAAGTTGTCACTAAATGATATATTGCTCAAACATGCCATGGGAATATGTGAAATTACACCCCAAAATACATTCTGCTGCTTCTCCTGAGTACGGGGATACCACATGTGTGGGACTTTTTGGGAGCCTAGCTGCGTACGGGACCCCGAAAACCAAGCACCGCCTTCAGGCTTTCTAAGGGCGTAAATTTTTGATTTCACTCTTCACTGCCCATCAGTCTCGGAGGCCATGGAAATACCCAGGTGGCACAACCCCCCCAAATGACCCCATTTTGGAAAGTAGACACCCCAAGCTATTTGCTGAGAGGTATAGTGAGTATTTTGCAGACCTCACTTTTTGTCACAAAGTTTTGAAATTTGAAAAAAAATAAAAAATTTTCTTGTCTTTCTTTATTTTCAAAAACAAATGAGAGCTGCAAAATACTCACCATGCCTCTCAGCAAATAGCTTGGGGTGTCTACTTTCCAAAATGGGGTCATTTGGGGGGGTTTGTGCCACCTGGGCATTCCATGGCCTCCGAAACTGTGATAGGCAGTGAAGAGTAAAATCAAAAATTCACACCCTTAAAAACGCTGAAGGCAGTGATTGGTTTTCGGGGCCCCGTATGAAGCTAGGCTCCCAAAAAGTCCCACACATGTGGTATCCCCGTACTCAGGAGAAGCAGCTGAATGTATTTTGGGGTGCAATTCCACATATGCCCATGGCCTGTGTGAGCAATATATCATTTAGTGACAACTTTTTGTAAATTTTTTTTTTTTGTCATTATTCAATCACGTGGGACAAAAAAAAATAAATATTCAATGGGCTCAACATGCCTCTCAGCAATTTCCTTGGGGTGTCTACTTTCCAAAATGGGGTCATTTGGGGGGGGGTTGTACTGCCCTGCCATTTTAGCACCTCAAGAAATGACATAGGCAGTCATAAATTAAAGGCTGTGTAAATTCCAGAAAATGTACCCTAGTTTGTAGACGCTATAACTTTTGCGCAAACCAATAAATATACGCTTATTGACATTTTTTTTACCAAACACATGTGGCCGAATACATTTTGGCCTAAATGTATGACTAAAATTGAGTTTATTGGATTTTTTTTATAACAAAAAAGTAGAAAATATCATTTTTTTTCAAAATTTTCGGTCTTTTTCCGTTTATAGCGCAAAAAATAAAAACTGCAGAGGTGATCAAATACCATCAAAAGAAAGCTCTATTTGTGGGAAGAAAAGGACGCAAATTTCGTTTGGGTACAGCATTGCATGACCGCGCAATTAGCAGTTAAAGCGACGCAGTGCCTAATTGGAAAAAGTGCTCTGGTCCTTAGGCAGCATAATGGTCCGGGGCTCAAGTGGTTAAATCATCTCTGGTGTTTTTTTTTGTTTTTTTTTGCTAAAATATGAAAAAGACCACTTTTTTTGTAAATACAGTGCCTTGAAAAAGTATTCATACCCCTTGAAATTTTCCACATTTTGTCACATTACAACCAAAAAACGTAAATGTATTTTATTGGGATTTTATGTGATAGACCAACACAAAGTGTCACATAATTGTGAAGTGGAAGGAAAATGATAAATGATACAAATAAATATGTGAAAAGTTGGGAGGGGCATTTGTATTCAGCCCCCTTTACTCTGATACCCCTAACTAAAATCCAGAGGAACCAATTGCCTTCAGAAGTCACCTAATTAGTAAATAGAGTTCACCTGTGTGTCATTTAATCTCAGTATAAATACAGCTGTTCTGTGAAGCCCTCAGAGGTTTGTTAGAGAACCTTAGTGAACAAACAGCATCATGAAGGCCAAGGAACACACCAGACAGGTCAGGGATAAAGTTGTGGAGAAGTATAAAGCAGGGTTAGGTTATAAAAAAAATCTCCCAAGCTTTGAACATCTCACGGAGCTCTGTTCAATCCATCATCGGAAAATGGAAAGAGTATAGCCTTGTACACACCATCGGATATTCCGACAACAATTGTCCGACAGATGTGTTTTGTCGGACAATCCGACTGTCTGTATGCTCCATCGGACAATTGTTGTCGAAATTTCCAACAACAAATGTTGACTGTGCATGCTCTCAAATTGTCCAACAACAAATGTGTTCCATCGGATTATCTGATCGTGTGTACACAAATCCGTCAGACTAAAATCCAAAGTACAAAAACACACCCCGAACCAATGCTAAACATCAGACAACAATAGCAGAAATTGCCCAAAGGGTGGCGCTAAAGAGCTGAAAGACCACGTGGTTTTGTGAATGTTGGCTGCAAATGTTCTGCCGTGTGTATGCAGAACAAGTTCATGGACAACGCCCTTCGGGCAAAAATCCACAGATTTGTCCGATGGAAGCCCGATTTTGTGTATGAGGCTTTAGAGTCTGCAAAAGACTTGAGACCGGGGCGGAGGTTCACCTTCCAGCAGGACAACGACCCGAAACATCCAGCCAGAGCTACAATGGAATGGTTTACATCAAAGCATATTCATGTGTTAGAATGGCCCAGTCACAGTCCAGACCTAAATCCCATTGAGAATCTGTGGCAAGACTTGAAAATTGCTGTTCACAGACGCTCTCCATCCAATCTGACAGAACTTGAGATATTTTACAAAGAAGAATGGGCAGAAATGTCCCTCTCTAGATGTGCAAAGCTGGTAGAGACACCCCCAAAAAGACTTGTAGAGAAAGGGGGTTCTACAAAGTATTGACTCTGGGGGGCGCCATACAAATGCCCCCCCCCCCACACTTTTCACATATTTATTTGTATCATTTATCATTTTCCTTCCACTTCACAATTATGTGACACTTTGTGTTGGTCTATCACATAAAATCCCAATAAAATACATTTATGTTTTTAGTTGTAACAAAATGTGGGGAATTTCAAGGGGTGTGAAAACTTTTTCAAGGCACTGTAAGTAATTTTTCTCATTTACTGAAGTTCACTGATAGGTGGCACCTATAGGCGGAACTTATGGGCGGTACTGTTGGGCACTGATGGGTGGCACTGATAGGTGGCACCTATAGGCGGAACTTATGGGCGGTACTGTTGGGCAATGATGGGTATTAATGGGCGGTACTGTTGGGCACTGATGGGTATTAATGGGCGGTACTGTTGGGCAATGATGGGTATTAATGGGCGGTACTGTTGGGCACTGATGGGTATTAATGGGCGGTACTGTTGGGCAATGATGGGTATTAATGGGCGGTACTGTTGGGCACTGATGGGTATTAATGGGCGGTACTGTTGGGCAATGATGGGTATTAATGGGCGGTACTGTTGGGCACTGATGGGTATTAATGGGCGGTACTGTTGGGCACTGATGGGTATTAATGGGCGGTACTGTTGGGCACTGATGGGTATTAATGGGCGGTACTGTTGGGCACTGATGGGTATTAATGGGTGGTACTGTTGGGCACTGATGGGTATTAATGGGTGGTACTGTTGGGCACTGATGGGTATTAATGGGCGGTACTGTTGGGCACTGATGGGTATTAATGGGTGTCATTGATGGGCACAGACTGGCGTCACTTGCTGGGCACTGCTAGGGCTGCCCTGTAATCAGTGCCCTATCTGTACAGTCTCCCCTGCGAGGAGGTGCCACTGATTGGCTCTCCTCACATGCTGTCATTTACATGTGATTGGCTGTTTCTGGACACAGCCAGTCACATGAGTAATGAGCCGCGTAGTCGGCTCTTTACCAAGATCGGGTCATGCTGTCATTGCTGTGTCATATTTCTCTTGCTTCATAACATCAATTTCTGTTATAAAACCCGGTGGGCATGGATGTTGGGCTGATTCGGTGGTACAATGGGCCATTCGACTGGACTTGCCCCCCAGGCTTAAGGCTGCCAGCCCTCCCCTGGATGTGGCCTCTACTGCTCGTCCATAAACAACCAATCAGAATGAAGCCACGAGGAGTCTCTACATTTTTGCAGTTATTTGCTGACATTACAATCCTCCCCGGCCTCAGAAAACACCATTGTGAATAGAAGTTTGTGGAGGGGGGTGGGGAGAAGAGCTGACATTAGATCACTTTTCATAGTATTGCTGGAATTTAGGGCCTCTCGGGTATAGATGTGGTCACTACTGCCCACTCACTACTAGAACAACCAATCAGAGAGGGAGAAGGAAGAATAACCGGTATTGTATCATAGCACCATCATAGCACTATCAGTATTTCCAGATATGCGGTTGAAGTCGTGAAGGGAAAGCTCTGCAGAATCCTGCGGTCTGTGAAGGGAAAGCTCTGCAGATTCCTGCGGTCTGTGAAGGGAAAGCTCTGCAGAATCCTGCGGTCTGTGAAGGGGAAGCTCTGCAGAATCCTGCAGTCTGAAGGGGAAGCTCTGCAGAATCCTGCGGTCTGTGAATGTGTGCACAGCATGGACATTATACAGTATATTATTATGTTTAGACATTTTAGTGATCTGAATATAGGAATGTCGGTCATTTCACATCATTTTAATATGATGAATCCTCCTTCTTGTATCTATAATCCGGCTCAGGTCACTAAGCTTCTTCACCATTACTTTCCTATAAGGAGATGAAGTCAAATCCATCCAGGGAAATATTTTGTTCGTCGTGTTCAGTGCAGAGGGGAGGGGCCAATCAGTGCAGCTAACCCCGGCTGGAGAATTGAGAAGAGAGAAGCCGATTCATTGGCTGCACGGATCGGCCCCTCCCCTCTCCACCAAACATGAGGAACAAGAGGTGATGTAGCTGAAACACAAGAGGAAAGCTCTCACAGGGGCGCCGGCGGCCATTTTGTTGGAGCCAGAAAACTGCTGCAGAGCCAAACATTCCCGTTTCTCCATGGATAAAAAGCAGAATCCTGATTTGGGACGGCCTCCGATCTGGACGAGGGTCCCAAAATCGGGATTGTCCAGGGAAAATCAGGACTGTTGGCAACTATGCATGGGGTGCCCTTGTTCCTGGGCCCAGGAGCCATTTTTCTATTTTTTCCTTAGTTGGGGACCAGCTGTATTCTGGTGGGGGGGGGGGGGGGTGAGTGTAGTGCCCTCTACCTTAGGTAGGTGCTAGAGTAGTAGTTTTTTGTGAGTACTGCCAGTGCAGGTAAATTTAGGCAGGCCTATGCTGTGATCTATTGCAACAAATAATGATAAAAAGAAGGAAACCCTGGGATGGTACGGGTGAATGGGAAGGGAGTAAGGAATGGGTAAATCAAGGTAAAGGAAAAAGAAACATACTAAATATTGTAATTGGTATGAGGAATGCCCAGAAATAGTAAAAGAAAAAAGAACCAGTTACACTTACCGGTAACGGTGTTTCTGGGAAGTCTTCCAGGACGGCACCCTGAGAGATGACTGGTCTACCTGACAGGAAACACAATCAATCAAGAGGTTAAAGGCCCCCGCCCCTCCCGATGCTCCTCAGTTGTGACAAAGTATTGACCCACACCAGTGCACGAGAGTGAAAAACATAACCACCACCATACTCTAAACATTACATGTTTCCTAAATAGAACGGGTGGGAAGTAGGCCTGCCGTCCTGGAAGACTTCCCAGAAACACCGTTACCGGTAAGTGTAACTGGTTCTTTTCTCAAGTCGTCTTCCAGGATGGCACCCTGAGAGAAGAGCAAGTAGCTCAGGCCTACCTTTAGGGCGGGACCACCGCTTGCAGGACTTTCCTGCCAAATGCCAGGTCCTGAGGAGATAGTAATTCCACTCTATAATGCCTCAGGAACGTGTTCTGGCTTGACCATGTAGTGGCTCTACATATCTGCTCCACCGAAGCTCCGGCCCTTTCCGCCCAGGAGGTTGCCAGAGATCGCGTGGAATGCGCTCTAAGGTTTCTAGGAGCTGCTTTACCTGACTGCTCATAGGCTAACGAAATAGTATGTTTAATCCATCTAGCTATAGAAGCCTTGGATGCCTGTTGGCCCTTCCTTTGGCCAGAAAAATTAACTAAAAGATGGCTGGACCTTCTGAATTCCTTAACCCTTTCTAGGTAGGATAATAGACAGCGTCTGACGTCCAGACAATGAAAAGAAACTTCCCCTTCACTTTTGGGGTTACTACAAAAGGAAGGCAGCACCCCTTCTTGAGTCCTATGGAACTTTGATGCTACCTTAGGGAGGTACAGGGGGTCCTGCCTAAGTATAACTCTGTCCTCGAATAAAGAAAAAAATGGCTCTTTAATAGAAAAAGCCTGAATGTCACCTACTCTCCTAGCTGAGGTGATTGCTAGTAAAAAGGCTAATTTAAAGGTCAGGATCCTAAGGGGGATCTGATCTATCGGTTCAAATGGGGCCTTTGTTAACCCCTCCAGTACTAGTGTAAGGTCCCAAGGAGGACACCTGGACATTTGAACAGGGGACAACCTCTCCCTGACCAAGAGAAATCTCTTGATCAGGGGGTGTAATGCCAAACGTTTCTCAAGGAAACAGGACAGGTCTGAAAACTGCGCCTTAAGGGTCTTTGTTGCCAAACCTAGATCTGCTCCATCCTGGAGAAATTCTAAGATAGCAGGGATCTCTCTTTGAGAAGTCCCTCTCTCCTGGCACCAGCGAGAGAAAATCGCCCAGGTCTTGGCGTAAATACGCCTTGTGACTGGCTTCCTACTAAGGAGCAGTGTATCCACTACTCTGTCCGACAGCCCCTTCTCCCGCAGGTTCTGCCTTTCAAGAGCCAGGCCGTCAGCTTGAAGAAGCTGGGGTCTGGGTGGCGGACAGGACCCTGAAGGAGAAGATCGCCCCGGACCAGGAGGTGAAGCGGTGGGGCTATGGACCAACCCTGCAGGGTTGGAAACCAGACTCTCTTGGGCCACCAAGGGGCTATTAGAATCAATTTGCTTTCCGAGAGGAACAGTTTTTGAAGGACCCTCGGAATTAGTCCCAGAGGGGGAAAGGCATAGGCCAGTCGGAAGTCCCAGACCTGTGCCAACGCGTCTATCCCCTCTGAGCCTCTCTCTCGAGCAAGGGAAAAGAATCTCTTTACCCTTCTGCTCTTCCTGCGGGCAAAGAGATCTATCTCTGGAAGGCCGAATTGCCGACTTACCAGGCAAAAGACCTCTGGATTCAGCTCCCATTCCCCCTGCAGAATCGGCTGCCGACTGAGGTAGTCTGCCTCTACATTTAATGTCCCCTTTATGTGGACTGCGGAGATGGAAGGAACCTTTTTTTCCGCCCAGGACAGGATCTCTGCAGATAGGGATAGGAGTGCTGTAGATCTGGTACCCCCCTGATGATTCAGGAACGCCACTGCCGTGGCATTGTCTGACAAGACCCGCAGCTCCTGGCCCCTGATCCTTCCCTGGCTCCCCACCCCCAGGAACTTGCGTCTGTAGTTAACCTGAGAGGCTGAAGTTGGCTCCAAAGGAGGCCCCCTTGAAGCCTCTGAGGAAGTTTTTACTTCGACCGGAATGGCTATCTCTATGTCCAGAGAGTCTCTTCTTCTGTCCCAAGAGGATAGAAGGAAGTGCTGGAGGGGCCTGGAGTGTAGCTGTGCCCAAGGAACTGCTGGGATAGCTGACGTCATTAGACCCAGAACTCTCAGGATACCTCTGTAGGAGATGGTGCTTGCCTGTAACAGCGACCTGACCGCTGATATGAGGCCCTCTACCTTGCCCTGAGGTAGAATTAACTTTTGTTCTGAGGAGTCCACCAGGAACCCTAGATACAACTTTGTCTGAGCAGGAGTCAGTGAGGACTTTTCCCTGCTGACAATCCATCCCAGGTCTTCTAAGGTCTGCATTACTCTGGATAGATCCAGAAGTAGTTGATCCCGACTTAAGACTGTAAATCAAAATGTCGTCCAGGTAGGGAATCAATGCCACTCCCTGGAGGTGCAAAAAAGCCACCACCTCAGCCATGACCTTTGTGAAGACTCTCGGACTGGATGCCAGTCCAAAGGGGAGGGCTGTGAACTGCCAGTGTTGCACTCCCTCTGGAGAGGCGATCACAAATCTCAGGAAGCTTTGATGGCCCTGAAAAATGGGGACATGAAGGTAGGCGTCTTTTAAATCCAAGGTTACCATAAACACTTCCTTGAGGAGATGTCTCCTGAGGGAATAGACACTCTCCATGCGGAACTTCTTGTAACGAAGAAAAACATTGGGGTTCCTTAGATTTATAAGCCGATACCTTCCTGAGGGTTTTGGTATCACGAAAATGTGGGAATAAAACCCCTGACCCTGCTGGTCCACTGGAACAGGTATTATAACCTCCTGACTGGCCAGCTCTCTTATATTCTGAAGGATTCCTACCACCTTGCAGGGATCCCTAGGAAGGTAGGTCAAGAGAAACTTGGGGGGTGGAGGGGAGAGAAACTCCAATCTGTAACCCTCTCTTATGATCCGAAGTACATAGGGGCTTTGAGTGATCCTTTCCCACTGAGAGGCAAAGTGGGAAAGTCTGCCCCCTACCGGAAAGTCATTTGGGGGTCTTGTCAACTGACTTCTGGCTGGAAAAGAGAACGCCAGTTTTTTGTTTGTCTTTTCCTGTGCCCCAACGTCTATTAGGGGAGACCTTTTTCTCGGAGAAGCGATTTCTTGCCTGGGGGCCACGAAAAAAACGCTTCCTCTCTCTCCTAGGTTTGGTAGGAAATTTTTTCCCCTTCTCGGTAGATCTGGCTAGAGCCTGATCTAGGCCAGCACCAAAAAGGAGCGTCCCTTCAAAAGGGAGACCACATAGATGGGTCTTGGATGAGCTATCCCCATCCCAGGTTTTAACCCAGAGGGCTCGCCTGGCTGAGTTTAGTAAGGCACCTGTCTTAGCGGTTGTACGCACTGTCTCCACCGCAGCATCTGCTAAATATGCGACAGCATTCCCTATGACCTCCAGAGAATCCAGGACCTCCTTGGATTTTGAGGTTCGGGATACGTGGTCCATTACTTTACAGACCCACGTGTCGGCATTCCTTGCAATGCAAGCTGAGGCCAATGCGGGGCTCATAGCCGCAGCGTTAGCTTCCCAGGCTCTGCGTAAAATGGTTTCAGTCCTGCGATCCATTTGATCCTTTAAGTTACCGGTATCTTCAAAGGAAAGATCTGACTGCTTAGAGACCTGTGCTAAGGAGGCGTCTAGCCTAGGAGTTTTGAAAAACTTTTCCTCATTCTCCTCACAGAAGGGGCATCTATGCTTCCAGGTTTTATATTTCAGAAGCCTTCTTTCTGGTTCTTTCCATTCCCTTAAGATGACTTCTTTAAGGGTGGAATGTACCGGAAGGACCCTGGCCTGAGGTTTAATCAAGCCTCTATACATCCTATCCTGAGCGGACACCTGTGCAGCAGGCTCCTGAATCTCTTCTGAGGCATAAATAGCTTTCAGAAGATCTTCCATGTCGTCGGCAGAAAATATATGTCTGCTAGACCTGGATTCCTCCCTCCCATCCTCCTCTTGGCTGTCCACCACCCCTTCATCAGAAACCTCCTGATTAGGAACTTCTGAATCACACTCTTCCTCTGAATCATGGGGGAGTGGATACTTCAGTACCTCTGCCCGATACCTCCTAGAGGAGGCGGAGCTCTCCTGGGAAGAGGCATCCTTACTAGAGTGAGCCTCTGAATCCCTAGGCTTAAGGGTAGCCTGAAAAGACTTTAAGGTGGACAGCATCTCAGTTTGCCCAGTAAGAAATTCCTTCATTATCTGAGATGTCTCCTTCCCTGTCAACTTCTGTATGCATTTAAAACAGAAGGGCTTTGGATGTTCTGGGGGTAGCCTGTCATTACAGTTCCCACATCGTTTGGAGCGGGTGGAGGATTTCACAGGACGGCTGGCAACCTCACGGGCAATAGCGTCGTCCCCTGAAAAAAATACACAGGCATACACTGTGAGAGTCAGAGGAGAAGAGTTGGGGTACCCTCCCCCTCTAAACCTCCGAAGGCCGGTCAGACTCACCCCCTGTGGTCTCTTCCATGGCCGCAGACCCTGCAGGTCTCTCCTTCTCATGTTCCATGCTACTTCCAATCTCTCCCTGGAGGTGCTGCATACAGGAACGCAGAGGAGACATGGGCGCCTGTTCCCTGTGGCTTTTTATATCCTCTGTATGCTGGCTGCAACTCGCCACCGCCATCTTGCCGAAGACAGGAAGTGATACTGGACCTGAGGTCACTTCCTGCTGCAGCCCTTCCCACTCCCTCCTCTTAGGGGAGGAAGTGATGGCATTTCCTGATCTTCAGGAAAATGGTGCTGAGCTACACTCAGCAAGGTCCCTGGAAGAAAAGCTCTCCATGTAGAGCTTCTTGCCGCGCGACCTCCCGTGAACGGTTGGTGGACAGGCGGATGAACGGCAGCCCTGGCCAGACCCCAGAACGGGTCCCAGACTCACCTCCTGTGGTCTTGTAGCCAGTAGAAGGAAAACCACCAACTCCTGCAACTGCGCGGCCACCACACAGGTAAGGAAGGGCAACAGGAAATTTGGCCCCTGAAGTTCTGGTTACACCACCGCACCCAGGGTTCTTCAGCACTCGGGGGGGGGGGCTCTTCCATGGAAAGAAGCACGGTTCTGCTGCCTCTCCTCCCCCCGAGACATGGATTGGGAAACCCCCCAGGAAGGATGAGAACCATCCGGCCGGACCCAGAGGCTTCCCAGGCATTTGGTCCGGCTCCCAGGGGGAGACCACCAGTCCCAGGCTTTTAGGTCAACAGAAAAATAACAAACGGTTTCGCTGTGGGGAAACACAATCAAAAACTGAGGAGCATCAGGAGGGGTGGGGGCCTTTAACCTCTTGATTGATTGTGTTTCCTGTCAGGTGGACCAGTCATCTCTCAGGGTGCCGTCCTGGAAGACGACTTGAGAAAAATACTTTATTAGAATATACAAATCATGGTTATAAAAGTAATGACCAATGTATACAAAATACCTAAACCACGCAAATGTGTATACTGGTAAGGGAAAGCATCCACATGCGTGGTGTAAAGGAGCTCAACATGTTTCGGATAGGAATAAAAATTCAGTTCCTTCTTCAGGGGTTTCCTGTAAGGATTTTTTGTATGATCTGGGGGAAGTATATTGATAAAACATACCAGTCATTAGTATATGTACATATATACACATACATATCATGAGTATATCTCATAGGTATAGAGGGTGTAGAGGAGCAGAATTTTTGGAGACAAAAAAAACAAACATGTATATGAAATGAAAAGAGAATGATAAAGATGCAATACTAATAAAAACTCAAAATATGCCATAATTTTTCAAAATAGTATATAGCATTATAGGGACTTACTAGTTCAAACAATTAGCTGCATACAGAGCAACAGGCTATGGTCTGACAGTCTGCCAACAGGTACTTCAGGTCAACATCACCATGGTTCATTGCAGATTCAGATATGAGTAACACATGTGTGGATATATATAAAGTGGAGGTCTGAACTCAAAGATGGTATAGATATTTGCTGATATATATCAGGAGGAGGTCATTGATGCCAATTAGGTACGGCGAGGTAGGTCAAACCACCAGCGTCCACGAGGAACAACCAATGCAAAGAGGGGAATGTACATCCCTACATAAAAAATAAAATAATATAATACTATTGGAGTATAGATGTCAAGGGTCCATAAAGTAACAATCCATACATAAATAAATATTAAATGTGCAATGGATGTAATGTAATAAGTTGTAGCAAGAAAGGGGGGGGGGGGGAGGGGGGAAAGGTTGGCCAAGGTTGGGGCATATATATATATATATATATATATATATATATACACATACATTAATATAATATGTGATGCATGAATGGATATATAGGAATAGTGGGTGTCTAGGGCCAATGCAAGCATATTAATCCCCGACAGTCATGTCCTATAGTATGCAGCATACAGTCAAAAAACTTTTAATGTAGATAAGATAGGTTAGGTGAGGATATGCCCAGTACACGTTGGAGGTTTTTTAAATGCAAAGAGCAAATGAGGAGGGAGTGGTAACACCTGTGTTGGGCGGGGAATGTGTGTTAATGACAACTGAAGGTACTAGCTAGTGAAACTGGGTGTGAGTAAGACCCGGCGTCAACCCCCTCCGCTGAACAGTGTCAGCAGAGGATGTAATGTGCGCCGGGAAGTTATTCCCCCGGGGCGTCCAGCGTACACCGCGTCAACGGGCGCGGCGACGTCAGATGTCGCAGCGCCGCCGACACAGGAAAAGAGGACTCAGTAAGGCCGCCCCGGATGGCAGCCGCTATGCACAGGCGCAAGCGGCGAACCAATGGGCGACCGAGAGTCCTAAGTATGGCTCCACTATCGAAGGACATGATGCTGGCGATAAACGCACCACGTCCGATCCCACGGCAATATACTAAAATAGGGCAGGCCATCCACATATAAAGATTAGTATAATATATGATAGGTGATCCTGTAAGACCGAAGGGAGGAGCAGCAGAGTGTCAGATTAAGCGCAATATACAATCATGTATAAGCAATATATACAAACATCTACATGCAATGTACAATGTATATTTGATCTGTACAATGAGCCCAACATACAGTCATGTATTAGATAACCAGAGGCATATTATATAAATACCGATGGAGTTACAAGTATCAATGTAGCATTGTGTCTCATAAAGCAAACAAAACGCATACATATGTAAAACGCATACATCATGTAACCTCATTATAAATGAAAAAGACTTTTTGAAAAGAGATAAATAAAATTTTTTACATAATCTAAACATACATATATAAAGTACTGTATGATTGAATGCGATAGGCAGACTTTTGCTAAATGGTCGGCTGATAAGATCAAATTAGGTGGTTATAGATCCCTCTCATAGCCCCCTGACGTAAAGCCTTGTAAAAATGGTTTAAAGCTTAATATTTCATTAAGGCCTGGGGGTGAGGTGGCATTTAAATTTGCAATCCATCTCATCTCTCGTTGGAGGAGCAGTTTATTAAGGTCTCCACCTCTACACGTCTGATGAATACGGTCTAAGGCTGTAACTGAGATTCTGGGAAAGCGTTTACAATGGACTAACTTAATGTGTCGACCCCATGGGGAATCGGGGTCTTTTGATTTCATTGCCGCTATGTGTTGATATAGGCGCTTACAAAGTTTCTGAATAGTTTTGCCAACATAGAAACAACCACACTCGCACAGTATTAAATACACTACGAGTGTGGTCTGGCAATTAACATAATGTCTGGGGAAAAATGTCCACCCATTAGGGAGGCGCGGATTTATGTTGGTATTGATATACCTGCAGTAGCCACACGACCCACATGGAAAGGTGCCAAATGTAATGCATGGGTCGCCACGAGTGCATCCCTTGAACTCGCTCTTAACCAAGCGATCCCCGACCGAGGTGTTGCGTCTAAAAGTGATTAAGGGGTTGGGGGAAACAAAGGGGCCCACCAAGGGGTCATTGGTTAGTATATGCCAATATTTAGCAAAAATCTGCCTGATCTCTGTATGTTCATTGGAAAATGTAGTAATTATCCTGGTATAAGGATTGTTATCACGATTGGCTCTGTTGCGTGGTTGTATTAATGCCTGTCTGTCCCTACTATTAGCTTTGTTAAAGGCACGTTTTAAACTCTTGTGGCTATAGCCTCTGTCCAAGAGGCGATTATTTTTTTTTTTTTTTTTTTTAGAGCTCTGGCCTCACGTAAGAAATTGTCATTGTTAGAACAATTTCTTTTTATTCTGAGGAATTGACTGAATGGGATGGAGTTAATTAATTGTCTTGGATGGAAGCTATCCGAATGTAGGATAGTGTTCCCAGATGTGGGTTTGCGGTGAAGTTTGCAAGCCAAAAGATTATTTGTATTCTTGAATATCTCAACGTCCAGAAAGGTGATTGAGGTATGGTCATGCGTCATAGTAAATTTTAAGTTGAATTTGTTGCGATTAAGTATGGTTAAGAAATCGTGAAGTAAGTTGACTGGTCCCTCCCATAAGACGAGGATATCATCGATGTACCTGCGCCACATGGTAATATGGCGCAGGTACATCGAGAGACCGTCATCATTGAACAAGGTCTTTTCCCATTCCCCCAGGTACAGGTTGGCGTAGCCAGGGGCACAGCAAGTGCCCATGGCTACGCCCTGCACCTGGAGGAAATACTGTCCATGAAAACTAAAAACATTGTGTTGAAGAATATAATCCAATGACTGTAATATAAAGTCATTGAATTCTTTCTCAGAAGGGGTAGTTTGTGACAAAATGCGTTGAATGCACGCTAAGCCTGTGCTATGCGGTATCGAGCTGTACAATGTTTCAACGTCAATAGAGACCAAGATCGTATGGTCAGATACTTGGACTCCATTGATAGTTTGGAGTAGATGGATGGTGTCTCTTAAATAAGATGGTAGGGCCGATACTAATGGTCTGAAATATTCATCAACAACCTTAGATAAGTTTTCAGTGATGGAGCCATTGCCCGACACGATGGGTCTGCCCGGTGGGTCTATGGAATTTTTATGAATTTTGGGGAGGGAATAGAATGTGGGAATCATGGGGAATGCAGTACGGATGTATTTCCACATTTGGTTGGAAATGATGTTATTATTTAATGCTCGGTCAACGAGAATGTAAAATTCCTCGTTGAATCGAGTAATTGTTTGGAATTCAATGGGTCTATACCAGTCTGTATTATCCAATATTTTCATACACATGGATATGTATTGCTCATTGTTCATCAGAACGATGTTACCGCCCTTATCTGAAGGTTTGATAACCAAATCAGAATTTTGGGCTAGGTCATTCAGAGCTATTCGTTCGTTCGTAGTTAGATTATCAACTACTTGGGAGTTGGTACTCATACTTTTAATCTCTTCGGTGATTAATTTTAGAAAAGTCGCTATCCCATGATTGGAAGATGGGGCAGGGTAGAGATCTGACTTTTTCTTTAATTTAGAAGCTTGTTGTGCCGTGGTAATCGGGTTAGTTGGTGTGTTTAAGCAAGACTCCAAATCGATGATATCGATGAGGTCTCGGGTGTCGCTCTCCTCTTAGAGTGAATTTAAATCTGCTAGTGCTTGGCGTTCTTTGGCTGTTTGAAAAGTGGTTAAGTTTGCATCACTTTTGCTAAACATGCTCTGAAGTTGGAGCTTGCGAGTAAACAGGTGTACATCTTTTATTATTTCAAATTTGTCAGTTTTTCGGTTAGGGCAAAATGTAAGGCCCTTGGATAATACAGAGGATTCATCCACTGTGAGAGGGTATGAAGAGAGATTAATTATGTTATATAATTGGGGTTTGGTGTGTTCTATGTTGGGATCGTGGAGGGGGTATTCAAGTTTTTTAGCTGAAACAAACTTGGAATTTTGATAGTGGTAGATGGAATTTCTTTGATGATTGAACCGGTGGGATTTGGACCAGGAGTATTATCAGGGAGGGTAGATTTTTTAATGGGAGTTTTATATGTTCAGGTTCTTTGATTTCGTTTGGGCCTCCCCTCAGAGCTGTCCCCATCCCTTTTGTCGTTTTTGTTTTTTTGTATGTCTATTGGTTTTAGGGAATGAGTGTGACACATTTGATGCTACGGATGAGGTATCGGAAGCATCTGATTGGTAGGCGTTTTGTTTGTAGCGACTTTGGCGATTTCTAGTGTTAGATTGTTGGTGCCACTTATAGGCCCTTCCTTCTTGGAAGGCCTGTTTGTCGCGTAGGAATTTGTTTTCCTTTTTAGCGAGAATATCCCTGTTGAAAGCCTCAATATGTGCCTTCAATTTCTCGTTAAGCTCTGGAAAAGAGGGGTGGGTGTTTAATGTGTTGATTTGGGAGTATAATTTGTCTATGTTTCTATCGATATCGATGAGTCGCTTTTTGTATTCTTCAATAAGGAGATTCATCATTTGATTAGAACATGATTTCAAGACATTTTCCCAGGCCATTTTAAAAGTAGAATCAATGTTGTCGAAAGAGGGAAAAATCTGGACCCTGAGACCCAAGGGGTTCAGATCCTCCCTGATATATTCCTGAAACGTCCTAGTGTGCCAGTAAAGAGAAGATTTCTTTTCTAGCCATTTAGTGAGGTTAAAGAAAAGGAAGGATAGTTCCGATTTTTCTGACTCCTTCTGCTCGTAGTCCTTCTGAAGGTTGTTTGCAAATGCAAGCCAAGCTTGACCTATGAATTCTGCCATAGTAGAGTTAGTGCTATATACCAAGTATGTAAAAATATTGGAGTTTTGGGACTTTAAATGAGGTGCATGGGGAATGCACCTCCATCCCTAATTCAGAGAAAAAACAGAAGGGAGTTTGGGACTTTGAATGAGGCCCACGGACATCAGGAGGTAAAAAAAGGGTGTTGTTTATTGATCATGAAGTATGTGTCAAAAACATATCACAATTATAGACTGCATGTAAAAGAAGAACATTGTAATAAATGTCATTCAGTATACCTACGCACATTAGTATGAGCGCATGCAAAGAGCATCAAGAATACATCAATATGTCAAACTAGAGGCCACATGATAGTCACAAGTGATCAATGGATACATACAATGATAAAAGATATATATACACATAAAAGCAGCATAGGACGATAGTCATGAAAATAAACCCATAATTGATTGAAGAAGGATGTTCTGAGTTGATAGTGTGATGTGAGCATGTATCTGCGTAACAAATGCCCGACGCGTTTTGTGTAAACCACTCATCAGGGGCACGGTGCTCAAACATATCTATGGGGTATAGTAGAGTAAGCAATTAATTTATATGCAACCAATAGTAGCCGGGGGAAACAAACGTGCACCCCAGAGTACTTACATAGAATCATTGCAGGGGAGATGTGGTGATAATGAAGCCAGGGCCATATTAGTGGTCCGTACCGGGAGCTGAGGCGACCGGAACATGCACTGGCGGGGCGCATGCACAAAGCCCCCCCAAACCATACACAGAACCCGGAGCACTGGATCTTGAGATGAGACAGTGATCTGCCAGTAATGACTGCCAAGCGGGGTCTGAGAAAGAGGGAAGGTACATAATCAGTAAGCCATATTATACTGATAAGGTAATTAGGAAAGATCTATGTATCAGATGCGTAGGAACTGAGTTAGGGAAGTCAAAGCAACCAAGGGAAACCCAGCTGGGGATAAGAGAAAATAAATGAAAAACAAAAAGAAAATTATATAAGAAAGATGAGGATTGGAAATAAAATAAAATATTGAATAATAAATGGTGATGAATAAGTGGAAAATAATAAGTGGAATGAGTGATGAATTGGACTAAAGTGAATAAAAAGTGAAGGGGTGAATAACATCCCTAAATGGGATATAGTATGAGTAAAAAGGTAACGAACGCAGACCTGATTGGTAAATGAAACCAAAAAAGGCAGGGGGGAAAAGAAGGAGGGGGGGTAAAGCAAGGATGGTAGAAAGAGAAATGGTGACTGGTGGTGAAAAAATATTAATATATGGATGGAGTGGCTGGGTAGGAGCTTACATGTTTCCCAGGATGTATACATGTGCTATGGTGAGATCTGTCATCATCTCTGTGCGGCGCCCAGACTGTGTCGGGAGGGGCCATATATGTACACCCGCCCTAAACCACGTGCACGCTATCGGACACCAGCGTCACGCAGGCACGGTGTGTGCAGGGAGGGGCCTCAGCGTGGGCGAAAGGCGCCGCCCACAGGGGATGCCCACATGACCCCGCTATCCGTCCAAGATGACAAGCCTGATGACCGCACGCCGTGAGGTCGGTTGACATCACCCGTGCGGCAGGATGCGTGGCGCCGATGCGCTGTGAGAGCCCGCCCGCCCCCCGCACACATCCACTCCCCACGATCCTGATAGGACAGGAGGGAGTGACGGGGGGGGGAAGGGGGACACACAGAGCGCATCGCAGCTCCCGGAAATCGGACAACAAGACAGCCCTGGTGATTCAAAAACCACATCATTCCCCAAAGAAAAAAGTAATAAGCTGTGCTGCCTAATCCCATGGACACACATGGTTGTGTCCATTGAGAATGTGTGTATGGGCCTGGACAAGGTGAAAAAACCTTCCAGGGCTGAAAAGAAAGAACCTAACCCGTGAGTAGCAGGGGAACACTGCTGGCTCTGTCCGTGGAGCTCCATCCCTAATAGCGGAAAAATATTGGAGTTTTGGGACTTTAAATGAGGTGCATGGGGAATGCACCTCCATCCCTAATTCAGAGAAAAAACAGAAGGGAGTTTGGGACTTTGAATGAGGCCCACGGACATCAGGAGGTAAAAAAAGGGTGTTGTTTATTGATCATGAAGTATGTGTCAAAAACATATCACAATTATAGACTGCATGTAAAAGAAGAACATTGTAATAAATGTCATTCAGTATACCTACGCACATTAGTATGAGCGCATGCAAAGAGCATCAAGAATACATCAATATGTCAAACTAGAGGCCACATGATAGTCACAAGTGATCAATGGATACATACAATGATAAAAGATATATATACACATAAAAGCATTTTTTTTTTTTTTTTTATACCAAGTATGTAGATCATTGGTAGTCCACCAAGGCAGGGGTAATTTTAATGGGTATCTTCTACCCGAAAACAAGTTAGTTTAAATAGAAAATGGTGCACTACCATATATGAGTGTAACAATGAACTTATACCCAGTTCACCACATCCCTATAATACATTGCAACAAATAATGATAAAAAGAAGGAAACCCTGGGATGGTACGGGTGAATGGGAAGGGAGTAACCAATGGGTAAATCAAGGTAAAGGAAAAAGAAACATACTAAATATTGTAATTGGTATGAGGAATGCCCAGAAATAGTAAAAGAAAAAAATACTTTATTAGAATATACAAAACATGGTTATAAAAGTAATGACCAATGCATACAAAATACCTAAACCACGCAAATGTGTATACTGGTAAGGGAAAGCATCCACATGCGTGGTGTAAAGGAGCAGGGAATAGCCAGAGGGAAAGGAAGACAAAAGAAGAAAAAGGTGAGTGAAGAGCGGGTGAAAAGAAACATACCTGTTGAATTGTGAATAAGGGCATGAAAGCCAAAAGGGTGTGGTTGCGAAGAAAGGGTGATAAAGGGAGACCGGGTTGTGAGACCCTGCACTGGGAGAGGCCAATGCAGGGAGCGCCGCCAATAAACCACCCCCAACGTTGGGCACCAGCAACCTAAAGGGGACAGGGAAGCACCACAACCTTGCCAGTTAACCATCCAGACTGGCCAGCCATGAGCGTCATACTGAGCCCCCCAAGTGCTGGAGATGGTGAAACAAGCAGCCGCTATAAGTGCGCCACGAGGACGCTGAACAGCCGGCGTGGGAGGCATGACGTCAACGTGCAGTGGAGGAGACCCCGCCCTACATCAGAACAGGGGGGGGGAATCCCCAGTGCGTGTCGCAGCTTCGGGACATGACAGAAAGGGCAAGGGCATAGGACAAACAGCGACCGATACCAGCAGTGCACACATATAATGTGAAAGATCAAAATATCATGGTCCAAATGTATTCATGTGGGATTTCATGTTTTACATTTGCCCAATTGCTTTTCAAACTATTTAAATACTGCTGTTTTCCCCTATTCATAGGTGGTCATTACGGTTCTGCTCCTGATGAGTGGCTATAAGGTCCCGAAACGCGTAAAGCTTACAACTACTGTTATGTGTACACAATCATCAACTATGTATGGACGTTCCAATTTTATATAATTTCTGATTCTGCTACTTTTTCCTAATGACACTTTTTTGTGTCACATATTTATCTATTTATTATGATTTTTTCATATACCTTTGTCCTCATATGTTTGCAAAGAAGTCCTTGTTGGAATATATTTTTTAATGGAATATAAATGATCATTATATAGCTATGTGCCTAAGTATGTAAATATATGAATATTTGAATGAATTTATTAAAACCTGCCATTTTATCCAATTTATAGTTTTGCTCCCGTGTGCCTCATTTAAAGTCCCGCATTTTGCTCTCTTTTTTACTTTAATATCCAATAGGACGGCTCCCTTTAGCGGTTCAATGCAATAAAGGCAGATGAGGGAAAAAGATGATAAAAGGGTGAAAAAGGTTTTCCTTGAAATCCAGATGTCTTCAGCTAGCCTCTTTATGTTGTAAATAAAGTAATCCAAAATGGCAAGGTATAGCAAAGTGAACAAAGCTGTAATTTATCCTGGTAGTATTAGAACTTCCTTCTATTATGATCCACAAGATGTCATCTGAGGGGGTTACTGAAAGTAGTAATGTATACTGAGCATAGGCATCTGCTTGCTGTGTCCGTCATGAAGTAGGATTTAACTTCTGTGGGACTACAAGTACCAACAGCTAAACTGTGTGGGTGATGGGTAACAGCATTGTCCTTACCTATAACCTGGGCTTTGCCCGCTCACCACTCCAAATCTCACATAGATTAGATAACGGTGCAGATGATGAGAAGACTCCAGCCGGAACTCTCTGTGTCTTTACTCCGGATAATGGCGGCTGCAGCTCACTGGAATCTGAATTGCAGGCGCCTCTGGATGACCCGGAACATCCTCCGGTCCACTGCACTGAAGAAGCGATGCCCTCCGCAGAGATCCCTCTGGTCCACTGCACTGAAGAAGCGATGCCCTCCGCAGAGATCCCTCTGGTCCACTGCACTGAAGAAGCGATGCCCTCCGCAGAGATCCCTCTGGTCCACTGCACTGAAGAAGCGATGCCCTCCGCAGAGATCCCTCCGGTCCACTGCACTGAAGAAGCGATGCCCTCCGCAGAGATCCCTCCGGTCCACTGCACTGAAGAAGCGATGCCCTCCGCAGAGATCCCTCCGGTCCACTGCACTGAAGAAGCAATGCCCTCCGCAGAGATCCCTCTGGTCCACTGCACTGAAGAAGCGATGCCCTCCGCAGAGATCCCTCCAGTCCACTGCACTGAAGAAGCGATGCCCTCCGCAGAGATCCCTCTGGGTATAGCTGTCCAGCTCCCCACTGTATGGGCCACAATTCATCAGCAAACTCCCCTGTCATACAAACCTCCTGCTGGCGGAGTCATAACGGTGCCCAGAGAGGCTGATCTAGGCCACGCCCCTTTTATATCCTCTCCCAGCCATCTGTTCTGTTCACTCAGCATTCTGGTCCTTGTAGTTCACATCAGTCCTGCTGGCTGGCAGAGTCACTTCAGCATTCTGAACTACACGTCCCATGATGCTTTGCTCTACATCCTCACACAGGAAGAAAGGAAATTCACACATACAGTCCAGCAATCACCAGAGGGATAAAATAAAAAGTGCAGCGCTAAAATAATAAATAAACAATAAAGTCCATCAATAATAAAAAACTGAGAAGTCGATCAAATCTGAATCTTCATCCAACAACCAGAAAGAGCGGATAGAATAGTCACCACCAACACCCGAATCGACTGACCCCTAACGTCAGTGTGTAGGGTGCACACAAAGTAAGTATTGGTAAATGGCCCAGCAATCCCTTTGCATCGATCGATTCACTCAGCTAGCAGTTAAGCCTATTCCTCTTTCAATGTTCAGATCATTTAAATTTCCACGGACAGCTCAGCCACCCACATATGTATATGAAGAAATAAAAATGCGTTATCGCCCCTGATGACGCATTTTTATGTCGAAACGTCGGGTGGAGCCTAGGACGCGGGATGCTGATTGGAGATGCGGCGGCCATCTTTCTGGTTGGAAACACTGTTATGTTTCCACATGCTTGGTTGTCCCTTCATATTGTGAGTTTACCAGCCTCTTTTTACTTATAATAAATTCCAATTTCGGTTGTCTGCGCAATGAGCATTTTTATTTCTTCATATACATATGTGGGTGGCTGAGCTGTCCGTGGAAATTTAAATGATCTGAACATTGAAAGAGGAATAGGCTTAACTGCTAGCTGAGTGGATCGATCGATGCAAAGGGATTGCTGGGCCATTTCCCAATACTTACTTTGTGTGCACCCTACACACTGACGGCTCTTTCTGATTGTTGGATGAAGATTCGATCGACTTCTCAGTTTTTTTATTATTGATGGACTTTATTGTTTATTATTTTAGCGCTACACTTTTTATTTTATTTTTTATTATTGTGTCCAGCAATAATTTAGTGTCAGCAGCTTTTTCTTTATTTATTGTACATCTTTTAACACAACAGATTCTTTTGTTTTAATCACTAGAGGGAGCCAACCCAATATTAACAACACAGAAAAACGTCTCTAAATGGTAGCATAATAGCCGACCCTGGCTACATAGATATATAGATATTAAATATACCAGCAATGCACAGGCACTAATAGAGGTATAAAAGAGTTTATTCCATCTGTGAGGTCTTATGGAAAAAACAATAAAGTAAAAATATTAAAGTTCTTTAAAACACAAGTGTGTAAAAATAGCATCTCCACTTCCTTACAATTGGGAAGCTCCTCCTGGTTTTGTACTTTGACACTTTACAATACAATGGAAATAATTTATGTATCTGTTTATAATAAAGAGACAGGATTATAATGTGACAAGGCGTGCCTCCAAAGTCCCTGGTGTTCAATTTTATGTTTTTTTCTTATTTTTCCAATTTACATTATATAATGTGTGGGAGGGGCTGAGCTCTATATACATTATATAATGTGTGGGAGGAGCTGAGCTCTATATACATTATATAATGTGTGGGAGGAGCTGAGCTCTATATACATTATATAATGTGTAGGAGGAGCTGAGCTCTATATACATTATATAATGTGTGGGAGGGGCTGAGCTCTATATACATTATATAATGTGTGGGAGGAGCTGAGCTCTATATACATTATATAATGTGTGGGAGGAGCTGAGCTCTGTATACATTATATAATGTGTGGGAGGGGCTGAGCTCTATATACATTTAGGGTTGCCACCTGTACGGGATTCACCCGGACAGTCCGGGTTCTGAATCCTCTGCCCGGTTTTCAGACTGCCTGAAACCCGGACAGACCATTCTGGCAGAGGGGGAGCTTCATTAACATACTTGTCACTGTGGAGTCAGTCACAGCAGCAGTGTCATTTCTTCTCTCTAAATACACACACTGTGCTGGTGTGTGTGTTGGGAATCTGAAGCTGCCTTCTGTCTCCCCCCTCCAGGCTCCTACAGTCTCTGTTATCTTGGATCCCCCCTCTCCAATCACTAGTGCCGTGTTCTGAGAGAAGAGGGGGGCGGAGCTGAGGAGATCACTGGAGCTGCTGTCGGGCTGGCCGCTGCTCACTAGTAGGTGAGCTGATTTATTTATTTTTCTAAGGAAAGTTTCCTAGGGTGCAAAGTTCCAGGAGGATTTCTTTTGCATTGCATTGAAGGGTTAGGACAGGGAGAATCAGAAGAGACAGCAAGTGAGTGTGTGTGGGGGAAGAGTCTGCAGCCGATCACAGCCCCACAGTATCTCCCAAGCAGCACACTTATCTACAGATACAAACATCCCCCATCCTCTGTCCAGATTATGTGATGTAATTTATGACTAGGGATGAGCCGAACACCCCCCTGTTCGGTTCGCACCAGAACATGCGAACAGGAAAAAAATTCGTTCGAACACGCGAACGCCGTTAAAGTCTATGGGACACGAACATGAATAATCAAAAGTGCTAATTTTAAAGGCTAATATGCAAGTTATTGTCATAAAAAGTGTTTGGGGACCCGGGTCCTCCCCCAGGGGACATGAATCAATGCAAAAAAAAGTTTTAAAAACGGCCGTTTTTTCAGGAGCAGTGATTTTAATAATGCTTAAAGTCAAACAATAAAAGTGTAATATCCCTTTAAATTTCATACCTGGGGGGTGTCTATAGTATGCCTGTAAAGGGGCGCATGTTTCCTGTGTTTAGAACAGTCTGACAGCAAAGTGACATTTTGAAGGAAAAAACACATTTAAAACTACCGCGGCTATTGCATTGCCGACAATACACATAGAAGTTCATTGATAAAAACGGCATGGGAATTCCCCACAGGGGAACCCCGAACCAAAAAAAAAAAAAAAAAAATGATGTGGGAGTCCCCCTAAATTCCATACAAGGCCCTTCAGGTCTGGTATGGATATTAAGGGGAACCCCAGCCAAAATTTAAAAAAAAAATTGACGTGGGGTTCCCCCTAAATTCCATACCAGACCCTTCAGGTCTGGTATGGATTTTAAGGGGAACCCCGCGCCAAAAAAAAAAAAAAAAACGGCGTGGGGTCCCCCTAAAAATCCATACCAGACCCTTATCCGAGCACGCAACCTGGCAGGCCGCAGGAAAAGAGGGGGGGACGAGAGTGCGGCCCCCCCCCCCTCCTGAACCGTACCAGGCCACATGCCCTCAACATTGGGAGGGTGCTTTGGGGTAGCCCCCCAAAACACCTTGTCCCCATGTTGATGAGGACAAGGGCCTCATCCTCACAACCGTGGCCGGTGGTTGTGAGGGTCTGCGGGCGGGGGGCTTATCGAAATCTGGAAGCCCCCTTTAACAAGGGGACCCCCAGATCCCGGCCCCCCCCCTGTGTGAAATGGTAAGGGGGTACTTACCCCTACCATTTCACTAAAAAACTGTCAAAAATGTTAAAAATGACAAGAGACAGTTTTTGACAATTCCTTTATTTAAATGCTTCTTCTTTCTTCCTTCATCTTCTTCTTCTTCTGGTTCTTCTGGCTCTTCTGGTTCTTCCTCCGGCGTTCTCGTCCAGCATCTTCTCCGCGGCGTCTTCTATCTTCTTCTCCTCGGGCCGCTCCGCACCCATGGCATGAGGGGAGGCTCCCGCTCTTCTCTTCATCTTCTTCTCTTCTTCATCTTCTTCTTCATCCTCTTCTTCATCTTCTTCTTCTTCTTCTTCTTCTTCTTCCTTCTTCTCTTCTTCCTGTCTTCTCCGGGCCGCTCCGCAATCCATGCTGTGGCATGGAGGGAGGCTCCCGCTGTGTGACGGCGTCTCTTCGTCTGACGGTTCTTAAATAACGGGGGGCGGGGCCACCCGGTGACCCCGCCCCCCTCTGACGCACGGTGACATGACGGGACTTCCCTGTGGCATTCCCCGTGACATCACAGGGAAGTCCCTCAAGTCACCGTGCGTCAGAGGGGGGCGGGGTCACCGGATGGCCCCGCCCCCCGTTATTTAAGAACCGTCAGACGAAGAGACGCCGTCACACAGCGGGAGCCTCCCTCCATGCCAGCATGGCTGCGGAGCGGCCCGGAGAAGACAGGAAGAAGGAAGAAGAGATGAAGAAGAAGATGAAGAAGAAGATGAAGAAGAGAAGAAGATGAAGAGAAGAGCGGGAGCCTCCCCCCCATGCCATGGGTGCGGAGCGGCCCGAGGAGAAGAAGATAGAAGACGCCGCGGAGAAGATGCTGGACGAGAACGCCGGAGGAAGAACCAGAAGAGCCAGAAGAACCAGAAGAAGATGAAGGAAGAAAGAAGAAAGAAGAAGCATTTAAATAAAGGAATTGTCAAAAACTGTCTCTTGTCATTTTTAACATTTTTGACAGTTTTTTAGTGAAATGGTAGGGGTAAGTACCCCCTTACCATTTCACACAGGGGGGGGGCCGGGATCTGGGGGTCCCCTTGTTAAAGGGGGCTTCCAGATTCCGATAAGCCCCCCGCCCGCAGACCCTCACAACCACCGGCCACGGTTGTGAGGATGAGGCCCTTGTCCTCATCAACATGGGGACAAGGTGTTTTGGGGGGCTACCCCAAAGCACCCTCCCAATGTTGAGGGCATGTGGCCTGGTACGGTTCAGGAGGGGGGGGGGGCCGCACTCTCGTCCCCCCCTCTTTTCCTGCGGCCTGCCAGGTTGCGTGCTCGGATAAGGGTCTGGTATGGATTTTTAGGGGGACCCCACGCCGTTTTTTTTTTTTTTTTTGGCGCGGGGTTCCCCTTAAAATCCATACCAGACCTGAAGGGTCTGGTATGGAATTTAGGGGGAACCCCACGTCAATTTTTTTTTTAAATTTTGGCTGGGGTTCCCCTTAATATCCATACCAGACCTGAAGGGCCTTGTATGGAATTTAGGGGGACCCCCACATCATTTTTTTTTTTTTTTTTTTGGTTCGGGGTTCCCCTGTGGGGAATTCCCATGCCGTTTTTATCAATGAACTTCTATGTGTATTGTCGGCAATGCAATAGCCGCGGGTAGTTTTAAATGAGTTTTTTCCTTCCAAATGTCATTTTGCTGTCAGACTGTTCTAAACACGGGAAACATGCGCCCCTTTACAGGCATACTATAGACACCCCCCAGGTACGAAATTTAAAGGGATATTACAATTTTATTGTTTGACTTTAAGCATTAATAAAATCACTGCTCCTGAAAAAACGTCCGTTTTTAAAACTTTTTTTGCATTGATCCATGTCCCCTGGGGCAGGACCCGGGTCCCCAAACACTTTTTATGACAATAACTTGCATATAAGCCTTTAAAATTAGCACTTTTGATTTCTCCCATAGACTTTTAAAGGGTGTTCCGCGGCATTCGAATTTGCCGCGAACACCCCAAATTGTTCGCTGTTCGGCGAACTTGCGAACAGCCAATGTTCGAGTAGAACATGAGTTCGACTCGAACTCGAAGCTCATCCCTATTTATGACCATTCACTTAACCCTGTGTGTATGTGGTGAGTCTACACCTCTGATTGTCCAGACTCAGAGCCTGGATAACACAGGGTTATATGAATGGTCATCAATTACCTTCACATATTCTGGACATACAGAGTTCTGGGGGCTGGCATCTTATAACAGATTGTTTGTTTTCATTGAGTAGTATTGTTGTATATTTTAGTAGATGACCACAATAGCTTTTTTTTTATTATAGGCATTACTATCTGACCACTTCTCAGCCCCCAACTCCCCCCAGCTTACATCACCCCCAGACCACTTCATACAGATCACTCAGAGCTGCTTCCTACCCCCCTGCTGAGGGACATCATTCCATGGTCACCTCACAGACACTGCAAGAAATCCCTCCCCATTCTGCCCGCGTCACACCCTCCACACTCCTCTCCTTTACATACTGCCCCCATCACACCCTCCACACTCCTCTCCTTTACATACTGCCCCCATCACACCCTCCGCACTCCTCTCCTTTACATACTGCCCCCATCACACCCTCCGCACTCCTCTCCTTTACATACTGCCCCCATCACACCCTCCGCACTCCTCTCCTTTACATACTGCCCCCATCACACCCTCCGCACTCCTCTCCTTTACATACTGCCCCATCACACCCTCCGCACTCCTCTCCTTTACATACTGCCCCCATCACACCCTCCGCACTCCTCTCCTTTACATACTGCCCCCATCACACCCTCCGCACTCCTCTCCTTTACATACTGCCCCCATCACACCCTCCGCACTCCTCTCCTTTACATACTGCCCCCATCACACCCTCCGCACTCCTCTCCTTTACATACTGCCCCATCACACCCTCCGCACTCCTCTCCTTTACATACTGCCCCCATCACACCCTCCGCACTCCTCTCCTTTACATACTGCCCCCATCACACCCTCCGCACTCCTCTCCTTTACATACTGCCCCATCACACCCTCCGCACTCCTCTCCTTTACATACTGCCCCCATCACACCCTCCGCACTCCTCTCCTTTACATACTGCCCCATCACACCCTCCGCACTCCTCTCCTTAACATACTGCCCCCATCACACCCTCCGCACTCCTCTCCTTTACATACTGCCCCATCACACCCTCCGCACTCCTCTCCTTTACATACTGCCCCATCACACCCTCCGCACTCCTCTCCTTTACATACTGCCCCATCACACCCTCCGCACTCCTCTCCTTTACATACTGCCCCCATCACACCCTCCGCACTCCTCTCCTTTACATACTGCCCCATCACACCCTCCGCACTCCTCTCCTTTACATACTGCCCCATCACACCCTCCGCACTCCTCTCCTTTACATACTGCCCCCATCACACCCTCCGCACTCCTCTCCTTTACATACTGCCCCATCACACCCTCCGCACTCCTCTCCTTTACATACTGCCCCCATCATACCCTCCGCACTCCTCTCCTGTACATACTGCCCCATTATACCCTCCACACTCCTCTCCTGTACATACTGCCCCGTCACACCTCCACACTCTTCTCCTGTACATACTGCCCCCGTCACACCTCCACACTCCTCTCCTGTACATACTGCCCCCGTCACACCCTCCACACTCCTCTCCTGTACATACGGCCCCGTCACACCCTCCACACTCCTCTCCTGTACATACGGCCCCGTCACACCCTCCACACTCCTCTCCTGTACATACGGCCCCGTCACACCCTCCACACTCCTCTCCTGTACATACGGCCCCGTCACACCCTCCGCACTCCTCTCCTGTACATACTGCCCCCATCACACCCTCCGCACTCCTCTCCTGTACATACTGCCCCCATCACACCCTCCGCACTCCTCTCCTGTACATACTGCCCCCGTCACACCCTCCACACTCCTCTCTTGTACATACGGCCCCCGTCATACCCTCCAGAAATGTTATTTAATCACAAAATTTTATATATAGTGTATACTACATAAAAAAATTGTCGTTCATTGCATTGTACAGAGGTAATGAATTTAATGTGCTACAAAAAAAAAAAAATTGCCGTGCCCTGCTAAAGTGTTCGGGTTTGGCTTGATGAAAAGGTGGCAACCCTATATACATTATATAATGTGTGGGAGGAGCTGAGCTCTATATACATTATATAATGTGTGGGAGGGGCTGAGCTCTATATACATTATATAATGTGTGGGAGGGGCTGAGCTTTATATACATTATATAATATGTGGGAGGGGCTGAGCTCTATATACATTATATAATGTGTGGAAGGGGCTGGGAGGAGCTGAGCTTAATATTCATTATATAACATGTGGGAGGGGCTGGGCTTAATATACATTATATAATGCGTGGGAGGGGCTGGGCTTCATATACATTATATAATGTGTGGGAGGAGCTGAGCTTTACATACATTATATAATGTGTGGGAGGAGCTGAGCTCTATATACATTATATAATGTGTGGGAGGAGCTGAGCTCTATATACATTATATAATGTGTGGGAGGGGCTGAGCTCTATATACATTATATAATGTGTGGGAGGAGCTGAGCTCTATATACATTATATAATGTGTGGGAGGATCTGAGCTCTATATACATTATATAATGTGTGGGAGGGGCTGAGCTCTATATACATTATATAATGTGTGGGAGGAGCTGAGCTCTATATACATTATATAATGTGTTAGGTTCAACTTTTAAATAAGTTGCTTATAGTTTATATTGCTTTGCCAAATTATTGCTTCTATAAGAAAGATGACACGGAGTCAGGTATGTCTGTATCACAGTTCTGAGCAAAAAAAGGACTGCTCCCTTTACTTCTTTTATAGGCAGTTCCAAAAGCAGTAATCTTATCGGCATTACCAAATGAGGTTAAGGTACAAAGAATTTCTCATCAGCGAACATGTAATGATTATTCAGCAGTTCCAAATTCCATCTAGATACAGATTGATAGAACAATTGATACGTACATAGGTAAGAAAGGAGCACAAACAATTTAAATAGAACAATTGATACATACACAGGTAAGAAAGGAGCACAAACAATTTAAATAGAACAATTGATACGTACACAGGTAAGAAGAAACAGAAACAATTAAAGTGGAACTCTAAGTCATTATTTCAACCCTATCAATTTCCCCCTTTGACATCATCCTCTCCTTCCCCCTGGGTCCTCATGAATAAGTTCTAGTCAGTTTTTCCCCAGAGTCCTTTCCCTGACCGCGAGTTGTCAGAGGGGTAGAACCCATCCCCCTAGGTATTACCAACATCTTAAAATTCAAGAAGAGGAGTTTTATAGGAGTAGGGTGATGTCAATACACATTTATCGGTATGCCCTGTCTATTCTCCTAATTTTCCTATTTATTTTCCTGTATACACATATATTCGTGATTGTAAGTGATATTAATATTAGAATAATAATTACCATTGGACTTAACAACCAGTGAAAGGTATTGGTTGCTGTAGAAGACATTCCACTAAATATATCCCACCAATGTGGTGCAGTATCCTGTTGTATCTGTGAGGAAAGATGTACTAGTCTACCTTTGTCAATAATAATTTGCTACTTTAGGATCATCTATAGCCCATTCGAAAGTTGTTGTTTCCTCCACTTCAAGTACATTAATACCAGGAGTCCATGCATATATTTGTAAAACAACAATCTTCAACAAAAAATATGTAATTAGATATTTCATCATGTTGTTTTCTCGGGTTGTTTCTTGCAATGTGATGCGTGTATCCAGGTAGGTTTTCCTTCCAGCTTTACTGAGGTGGCTGTGGTCAAGAGTACTTGGTAAGGACCTTCAAACCTGGGCTCCAATGTCTTTCTGGTGTGTTTCTTCACATATACATAATCCCCTGGTAGCAGAGTATGTGTACCTGTTATTGAATTAGGGTCTGGAAGAGAAGAATACACACTTTTGTGGATCTTAGTTAGACGTTGTTGTAATTGTATCACATATGCAGTCAAACTATCACATTGCAATTGCATACTCTGTGGAAAGTATAAACCCAATCTAGGTGCATTCCCAAAAAGTATCTCATATGGGGATAATCCTGTCTTTCCTGTTGGAGTGTACCTTATAGAGAACAAAGCCAAAGGCAGGGATTCTGGCCAAGGCTTGTTTAACTCTTGCATGGCTTTTTGTATTTTTAACTTTATTGTCCCATTTACTCTCTCCACTGATCCTGAACTCTGTGGGTGGTAAGGGGTGTGAAAACTTTGTTGAACCCCTAACATGGTCATTACATTCTGCATGATTTCTCCTGTAAAGTGTGTCCCCCTATCTGATTCTATGGTTTCAGGAAGACCAAACCTAGGTATTAACTCAGTGATCAGTTTCTTAGCTGTGGCTTTAGCTGTAGCCGATTTTACTGGATAACTTTCGGGCCAACCTGAGAATAAATCGATACACACGAGGACAAATTCAAAGGGGCCGCTCTTAGGCATTTGTATGTAATCAATTTGCAGTCTCTGGAAGGGGTATTGGGCCCGGACCTGGTGTTTTCGTGGGGTTTTTACTCTCTGTCCTGGGTTATTCAGGAGACAGATTTGGCAGGCTGCACACTAGTTTCTTGCAGTGCTACTGAATCCAGGGGCGAGCCATCCTTGGTTCACAATCCTATACATGGAATTGGAACTGACATGTGTGGGTAGGTGAACTGCCACTGCCATTTCTGGGTACAGAGAGGCAGGCAGGCATATTTTGCCTCCTTCCCTCCATACATTGTCAAGGTCTGGTGCTGCTCCCATCCTGACCCACTTATCTTTCTCGCTCTCCCCTGCTTGCTCCTGTAATTTACTCAGCTGCTGCCATGTTGGTTCTGGGATACTCACCTCTACCGCTGCTAAGGTCTCAGGGCTTCCTTCCCCTAGAGCTGCCTGTTTTGCAGTCAAATCTGCAAATGCATTTCCTTTTGCCTCAATTGTTTTTGCGCTCGTGTGTGCCGCTATCTTCATGATGGCTACTCGTTTAACCTTTTGAAGATTGTTCAGGACTCTCTTAATTCCTTCTCCATGTTTTACAGGTGTACCTGCTGCTGTCAGATAACCTCTAGCCCTCCATATGTGGCCATAATCGTGCTCTACACCATAAGCGTAGGCAGAGTCAGTGTAAATATTCCCTTCTCGTTCTTTTAAGTATTCTAGGGCTTGTTCTAAAGCTTTTAATTCTGCTTCCTGTGCTGACATGTGGGCTGGTAAGGGCTGTGCTTCAATTACCTGCGTATCAGTCACTACAGCATACCCTGTGTGATATTTACCCTTGTCATCAGCAAACCTACTACCATCTATATACAAGGTGTGCTCAGCATTTAAAATCGGTGTATCTAACATGTGGGAATCCCATTGTCTCCTGTTCCATGAGCTGAAAACAATCGTGTTCATCTACTTGTTTAAACAAAAGAGTGTCAGGTACCTCATTTCCTTTCTCACTAGTACTATTAGTACTATCATTCCCCCTTGCCAAATCTGGTGACTGAAGAGGCAAAAAGGTGGCCAAATTTAAGGTTGTACAGCGCTGAAAAGTAACATTTGGAGGTAAGAGTAAAGTACACTGTAATCTTAATTGCCTAGCCATTGAAATGTGTTTGGGCTGTACCCGAGACAAGATTGCATGTATATCATGTGTAGTGTGCACTACGACTGGATTGTCTAGAACAATCTCTGATGACTTATCTATGATAATTGACACTGCAGCTACCGCCCGTACACAAGACGGTGAACCTCTAGATACTGGATCTAATGCTGCTGAAAAGTAAGCGACTGGTCTTTGTTTTACATGTGCCTGTGTCAGAACACCTGTGGCGTGTCCAGTGATCTCAGCAATGTACAGATTAAATATCTTGGTGTAATCTGGTATACCAATAGCCGGGGCAGAAATCAACAACTTTTTCAAAGTGATAAACGACTCATAAGCTACTTCTGTAAGCACATACGGTACAATTTTCAAAAAATCGTATAATGGCTGCATCAAAGCGCTAGCATGTGGTATCCACTGTCTACAATATGACACGATACCTAAAAACATACGCAATTGTTTGAAATTCCGTGGGGGTAACATTCCCTTTATCACTTGAACCCTCTCCTCAGTGAGATGTCTCGTACCCTGTGATATACAATGTCCCAAAAAGATAACTTTTTCCTGACACACTTGTAACTTTTTCTTATTAACCTTGCAACCTTTTTCTGCCAAAAATCGCAACAAATTAAGGGTGGTGTGCAGGCTTTCAGTCTCTCACTTATCTGTGGAATTAATCCTTCCATAAACTGTCTATTGAAGGCTCAGATCGTGACTGGCAGCTCTAAATCCATTCCCTCATCTGCCGTCATACTTTCTATAGATAAGTAAAAGTCTGATACAGTCTGTCCTGGCATTTGTTTCATGGGTGATATTGACCCCCCTCTTGTTGTTTTGCCTGACAAAAAGCTTCTAATCTAGCAATAAAAGGGGCCCTTGAGTCTATGTGTCTGACGTGTGTCCTGTCTCTAAATTGCCATCCCCCTCAGCTTGGTCTGCAGGTCGGTCATAAACTGGTTAAACAGGGTCAGAGTCATTGTATGTCTGCATAAATCCTCCTCATCCTGCCAGGTTGCTTCATGTGTATTCATTAACTGTGTCACAAATCTACAGAAAGCAGCTGGCTTTACTATAATGCATGTATCAGTGCGTACGGGAGCTACAGTTTCTGAATGAAATTCTTATACTCCACAAACCTGAAAAAAAAAAACATTCTCTACCCTTAAGTACAGGATATATCTTGTGTGGTTTACGTTCTATGTCAGTATATGGGGGTGGGATGGTTGAACTAAGATTATTTAAAATTTCAACATTTTTTGTTCTTCTGTCTTTCATATCCCAACCATCACAATCTGGATTATGTTTCCACCCCTCTTCTTTTTCTCTATTTGAAACCTTAATTAAGCATTGAACCTGATGCATCCATTGCTTCTCTAACACCTCTCCTTGTCTGTCCCTTTTTATTTCACTTTTTTTTTTTTTCACTATTTCACTCCATACATCCGGGTCTAAACCCGCTGCTCCTTTCACCTTAAATTTACGAAGGACATCCTTTAAGTCCTGTGCTTCGGTTTTCCCATAAATGTTCTTAATTATCTGTGGCACCGTATAGTGCACCACAATTCCCTGACGGGGTTTTGTGTTCCTCTGGCCCATTCTAACAGTCCTGCCTAGGTAGCGTGTGGGACACTTAGTGTACAATATAATGCGGCTACAACATATACAAGAATGAATAATTACTTTATATGCTAGCCCAATAGCAAACCAGCTAAGTTACACTAGTTCCTCGTTGCCTTCCTCCTAGGGTGCTAGAATTCTAGAAACCTCTCCGGAATGAGATTTCTGAAACCGAATTACTTTATATGCTAGCCCAATAATAAATAATTACTTTATATGCTAGCCCAATAACAAACCAGAATGCGGCTACAACATATACAAAAATGCGGCTACAACATATACAAGCATTCCTTTAAGTGGCCAGGTATCCGACTAGATCTCGGGACTTTGTTGAGACCTTATTCCCTCCCCGTATCTGGGAATCCCTCTCATACACTCTTATCCCTGCTTTATGGAGCAGACAGGGCTTATACTCTCAACCCGTCTATGGTTTATGAGTTAGATGTGAGGTTAAGCATAAGCGTCAGACCCCCAAGCTCACAAGCCCTCAGGTTCCCAATCGTGTGAGGTAAGGCGCATTCCGTTGCTTAGTTCGGCAATCCCCTTCTAACTCATACCATCCTTGACAAGGCTCATTCACTTTCTCAACAAGACAGACAAGACAGACAAAACAAACAAATAATTCCAGCAATATAAACTAAAATATCCAGTAATTCTAGACTCACCACTACAGAGGCTGGTGTTTTAAAACCAGGAGAACCGTAACTGACAGAACGGATAGGCACAAATCAGGGGAGCACAGAATATAAGAAAAATAAAGCTTTTTCTTACCTGCGCAGGTTTTTTTTTGATCTGTGGTTCCCGGAATGCCTGTCTTTTTGTTCCGTCAACCGCGTTCGTCCACCTCTTGTAGTATCATCGGTGAGTCCCTGTTCGGGCGCCAAAATGTTAGGTTCAACTTTTAAATAAGTTGCTTATAGTTTATATTGCTTTGCCAAATTATTGCTTCTATAAGAAAGATGACACGGAGTCAGGTATGTCTGTATCACAGTTCTGAGCAAAAAAAGGACTGCTTCCTTTACTTCTTTTATAGGCAGTTCCAAAAGCAGTAATCTTATCGGCATTACCAAATGAGGTTAAGGTACAAAGAGTTTCTCATCAGCGAACATGTAATGATTATTCAGCAGTTCCAAATTCCATCTAGATACAGATTGATAGAACAATTGATACGTACATAGGTAAGAAAGGAGCACAAACAATTTAAATAGAACAATTGATACGTACACAGGTAAGAAAGGAGCACAAACAATTTAAATAGAACAATTGATACGTACACAGGTAAGAAGAAACAGAAACAATTAAAGTGGAACTCTAAGTCATTATTTCAACCCTATCAATTGTGTGGGAGGAGCTGAGCTCTATATACATTATATAATGTGTGGGAGGGGCTGAGCTTTACATACATTATATAATGTGTGGGAGGAGCTGAGCTCTATATACATTATATAATGTGTGGGAGGAGCTGAGCTCTATATACATTACATAATGTGTGGGAGGAGCTGAGCTCTATATACATTATATAATGTGTGGGAGGAGCTGAGCTCTATATACATTATATAATGTGTTGGAGGAGCTGAGCTCTATATACATTATGGGGTGTCCTGACTGTGGGGCTCCTGGGGGAGGAAACTCTTACAGCCTGATTTCACCATTCAGCCACATTCTCTGACACTCAGATAACCAGCAGAGAAAGTTTTCATATGTATAGAAGTGATATAAAATGTAATCCGGTCATTACACTGAAGTGTCACAATAACGATACAGAAGATGTCCTCACTGAATATCCATCAGATCCCGGAGAGATCCAATGACTCCTCATTCTGTCATACTGATCCTCTGGCTTCAATACTCTCACTGATATAGAAGTACACCGAGCCGGAGATCTGACTTGTCTCTGAGCAGCTGATACCGAGTCCAGAGGTAGATGTCCATCCCCCACCCAGACAACGCACACCCAGCCAGATAATAGGAAGATATGAGTCCCTCCTCAGATCTCCTCCTCATATGGTCAGATGAGCACCATTATTGGGAAGATAGGAGTCCCTCCTCGGGTCTCCTCCTCACACCAGTGGCAGTGTGAAGGATTCCTCTGCAGTCTGATAAACACCTCCAATTTGATTGGACAGTCTGAGTCCTCCGGTGTGAATGTGATGGTGGATGTACAGTCTGTGCCGTCCTGTCTGTTCTCTATTTCTCCATCAACAGGAAACATTCCTGTAGACCAGGTGAACTCCGCACTGTCTGCCTGACATTCTTCAATGTATGCCACAAGAGTCACCTCCTCACCCACCCGGGGGCGCTCTGTCACACATTTAATCTCCCGTATTTGGAACTTCTTCTTCGGTCCTGTGGAGGGAAGAACATTGTCATTATTGGCGAGCCAGCCATGACCTGTCTGATGTCAGATACCATATTCATCTTCTCTTCAATCCCCTCCTCCCCCACCACACATACTCACCTTTACTTCACTCCCCACCAGAGGCTGAAGACAACCTGTACTTCCAGGTATGGAGGAACATGTGACTCACCCCATGTGGCAGTGCTGGGCCAATCAGCATGTACCAGAGCTGTCATATGGCTTCTCCTGCTGCTGGGCACTGAGCGGAGTAGCGGGGGAGGGGAGGGAAGTATGTGCTGCTGAGGAAAAGGGGGGATTAAGGGAACGCAGAGGATAACATCCCCCCGAACTCCTCTTGCCGCTGCTTGTCTCAGGAAAGCGCTCAGCACTGTAACCATCTGCAGTTATCAATCAGCCATCTCCTTTCTAGCTGTTGTCAGTTCAGCCGTGGCAGGAACGGGGGAGGCAGGTTGGTCCTCATATCTAGGGTTAGGCGGGTTAGGCGGTGGAGTAGCGTGGGTTGCCAGCACCCGGGGCAAGGCAAGTAATTTGCACCCCCCAACCTGCAGACTTTTAGCACTCCCCAAGTCCCTTCAAATACAATAGCACTGACCTACCTGATTCCTATACTGACCACTACACTAACCTACTTGATTTCAACACTGACCAACCTGATTCCTTTACTGACCATTACACACTACACTGACCACTATACTGAGAACTACACTTTCCACTACACTAACCACTACACTATACTGTCCACTACACTAACCACTATACTGTCCACTACACTGACCACTCCACTATACTGTCCACTGCACTATACTGTCCACTACACTGACCACTACACTATACTGTCCACTACACTAACCACTATACTATACTCTCCACTACACTGACCATTATACTATACTGTCCACTACACTGACCACTATACTATACTGTCCACTACACTGACCACTATACTATACTGTCCACTACACTATACTGTCCACTACACTGACCACTACACTATACTGTCCACTACACTGACCATTATACTGACCACTGAACTGACCACTATACTGTCCACTACACTATACTGTCCACTACACTGACCATTATACTGACCACTACACTGACCACTATACTGTCTACTACATGGACCACTACACTATACTGTTCACCACATGGACCACTACACTATACTGTCCACTACACTACACTGACTACTATACTATACTACACTATACTGACCACTATACTAAACTATACTGACCACTATACTACACAGCCTACACTATACTGTCCTGCCTACAGTCTCTCTCTCCACCCCCCGGGGCCAGTAACATGACTCTCAGGAGGGAGTCTCGCTTATCTTCTTGTCCTGGCCTATCGGCCCGGAGGAGGAGAAGACAGCTGTGGCTCACATTTTTGCTTCTCTCCCCAGCACTCTGGCTGCTGTCATGTTCAGTGTCCAGTGCACTGTGATTGGGCATATGGGGGTCATGTGCGGAGGCGGGACTTCAGGAGCGATTGCAGACAGGCCAGCCCTACGCCTCACATGACCCCCATACACCCAATCACAGGGCGCTGGACACTTAACATGGCGGCCGGAGCGCGGGGGACACAGGAACTTGAAATTAGGAGGCAGCCAGTTGTGACACATACTGGCGCCCCCCTAAATGTTGCGCCTGGGGCCACGGCACCCCCTACGCTACGCCACTGGGGTTAGGTGTGAATAGTTTATCAGGAGTTTCCCCATCTCTGCTCAGGTTGTCTTGGAGGATGGTGGAGGAGGGTGGAGGAGGGTGTGCACCAACATGTTTGTGAAGTCTCAGGAAATCTAAGGGAGTGTAGAATAGAATTATCACTAGTAGAAGCTACAGGATGTTCTTCCATCTCTAAGACAAATTTCAGGAATTGCAAAAAAAACAACTGTCAGTACGGCCCCCATGCACTGCTTGGGTTATATACTCATCAAAGTGGTTGTAAAGACTGAAGGTTTTTTACCTTCCTGCATTCTATGCTCTTTGTGTGCACCAGCATCCCCTTATACTTACCTGAGCTCCCTCTCGATCCCATACTGTGCATGAGAGCAGCAGCTCTCCCGGGTCTCTTCCTCCTCATTGGCTCTCACAGCAGTGAGAGCCACTAGCTTCAGCTACTGTCAATCACAGCCAGTGAGCCAATGAGGAGAGAGTGGGGGTGGGCCATGTAGCGCTCTGTGTGTGAAGGGACACAGAGCAGCAGCTTGGGAGTGAACCTGCTTGGGTCTTCAAATAACAAGCTGCTTGCTATGGGGGGACTCGGCAGGAGGGAGGGGTCAGGAGCGCCGGTGGGGGGATCCGAGAAGAGGAGGATCAGGACTTCTCTATGCAGAGCCGGTAAGTATAACATGTTTGTTATTTAAAAATAAATCTGCCTCCAATATCACTTTACATTTAGTGGTAGAGGAATATGCTGTAATACCTTTTTCCTGGTGCATCATGGCAGCATACATATGGGTTGTGACTCCGCCCCCACAACCTGATAGGACTGGTTAACTATAAATCAAAGACAGACCCGGCTCACAGCATTCTCCTTTTTTTCCTCACCTGATCAAGATTGGAGTCGCGAGGTATCCCTTACCCCTTACCGCCCCAGCCAGGTTCAGCCTCTCCTGGGTGGAAGCCCTTCCTGTACAGCCTCTAAACGAAGCTATATGGTTGGAGCCCCATTCTGGTGGTGCAGGCTTCTCAAAGAAAGCTTTAAACAAGCTTTGACGTAAGTGATAGCGTTTCCTTTGCTTTCCATATGCTTTTTACTTTTTTTCTCTTTGTTATGGGCGTTTGCCATTTCCAAGATGGCTGCAGGAGTGCAAGTACACTCTGAGCATGAGAGGCAGGAAGTGATGCGGCCTCTGTTTCCTGGTTAGAGCTTTTCCAGGATGGTGATCTGATCATGCTCAGGCACTGATATCAACGCTAATGGCAAATATGAGTTCTAAATGGTTTTATGGCATTTTTGGTCAACAAATGGTGGAGCTCTCTACTCATGCATGCTGGATGCTTATGTGGTCATTGTTTGCAGGAATGTTTTCCCTTTTTATGGCATTCACCTGTGTTTTTCCTATCTCCTTCTCAGTGTTGCTCTAGGATCATTATGCTATTTATGGCCTTCACCTGGGCTCTTCCTATCCCCTTTTCTATGCTTTCTCTGGGATCACTGTGTTGGGCTCAGGTTCCACTAGTGCGACTTGTCACTGCAAAGTCGCATGACAAGCCGTACCCCATGATTTCCAATGGGTACCATTCATATCTGTATTCATAGACCTTAGGAATACACAGAGATTGCTTCAAGTCGCATCAAATTGCAGCAAAATATTGCGACTTTAAGGTCGCAATAGTGGAGACTTAGCTTATGCTGATTTTCATTTCAGTCTGCTGCTTTGCTCTGTTTCTATGGGAAACGCTGTCCAGCCAGACCACCCGTTGCTTTTAAGGTATAGGGATTAGGTAAGTAGTGAAGATTGAGAAAAAGAGAGCCAACATCTATTGTCCTAAAAGGACTACAAGAAGGAGGGAGCCTTCTGACGGTCAAGACAAAGTCACCATCTAAGAACAGACATCGAGGCAATGTTGATTAAACTGATCAACTCCCCCCTCATTATCATTGCTCCCCATTTACAAACATCACAAGTTACCAGCCCTAATAGTCGCTGCATTTGTGGTGGAAAGTCATTACTTGACAAGCTACAGTGCATAAATTGCCTAGCACTTCCACCCAGAACCAGTAGGTGGTGTCCAAATAGGAAAGCTTGCACAAGCTTTGAAGATTTCCCAATAGAGACTTTTTTTGCAAGGACCGCTAAGGACCCAATTGCCTGGGTTGAAGTAGAGGAAACTCTCCACAAGGTTGGAAAGTACTAATTTCCTTCACTGAACAACTGGATGAGTTAATCCAGGAATAATTGAAGGGGTCAGAGAAAAATGCCCTTATAAACAGGCTGTCAAAACTGTATACCCTGAAAAAGCTTCAACCTGCTGCAGTCTTCTCCGATGATGGATGCATCATGAATGTAGCTGGCAAGACATGCACATTCAAGGAGGCTCTATTCCGAAAATTAGATCTGAAGTGCTCCTTCATACTGTAGCATCTGCAGGTGCTGGCACACCAGCAATAACCAGCTTATGCACTGAATGAGTCTTAATGGGAGTGGTTTCATAATTGTCAACCAGCTGCTGTACCTGCAGGACTCTGTGGAAAGTGGCAGGGTCTGCATTCCTTTAGACGTGATTCCCTTTTGGGAGTATCTTATCAAAAATGAAATTTTTATTGTGGTGGATGCCAAGGAATCTGACCTTTTATCTTGGTGCAGACTTCTGGGAAATTATGTTTAGGGAGTAGTTATGTACACATTCTGTGTGCAGAGCACCTCCAGATGGTCATGTTTAATTGCAATTTACAGAAAACTGCAGCCAAAAAAAAAAAAAAAGTGGTGTAACCCTTTAAATAAGCCCATCGTGAAGAGACAAGGTGGTAACAGCTTTGTAAGAGCTGAAATTGGTGGCATACTCCTGTGGTGGATGTGTCAGACATTAATTGATGTTTTTCGAAAGCGGTGTTCCCCGCAGTCACGGCAAGGAGTGCATTATGGCTGAAGCCATGGTTGGTGGATCCCGCCAAAAAAAAAAAAAATGGTGCAAGACACCAGAACACATATCCAATCTATTTGGGAGTAGACAGGATACAGCCACCTCAAGGGTAACCATTAGCAGGTCAGGGCGAATACCATCTGACAAAAAACAGAAAATTCAAAGGTCCAGCATACAGGTGGCGACTCCAAAGTAGACACCAGGAGGCAAGATCCTACAGACTGGGAAAAAGATTAGTAAACGAACCGGAGAAGTACCCAATCTTCATTATTGAAGCCTTAAAGCTCTAAAGCTCCTGTCTTAGGAGAACAGTGGAAGTCCCTTTTAAGGGTGCACTAATCCAGGGGGTGCCTGTGCAAAGCTTTATGCACACATCTGGAGGGAAAACCTTCAGGATCAGTGGGCCATATCAGCTATATTGGCGTGACGTTGGCGGAAGTTTAAGGGAGGTCCGCTTCTCTGGTACAATAATTTTTTATTGAAAAAGTATAACATGACAAACTCACCCATGCAGGGGCATAATTCAGTGAGCATACCGATCAAATAACATTGACAGGTGGGAAGTCCACCTTTCAATCTCTTCCAGTCAGCCAGGCTACCAGAGTTGATTGGAAAGTAAAAAATTCTGTTCCCGTTTGTAGCTGGATAGAAAAAAAAAAAAGCAATCGTGAAGGTTCCAGTTACCCATGGGAGATGAGGATTTGGTTCAACTCTGTTCCTAGCAAAAATAAAAAATGAAAATCAGGTAATCTGTGCCCAGTGCTAAAGTTTAAAAAAAAAATTGACAAGGAGCACAGGAAGTTAGAGTCGTACAAGATGGAAAACCTCCAATCAATTATAATATTCATAAATCTGGGAGACTGGATTCTCCTGTAGGTTTATCAGACATCTACTTGTCCCAATTCATCCTCAAGGGAATTTCCATCCTCTGATAGAGAAAGCCAAAGGTACTTTGGGAGTGAAGTCTCTTCCAGCAGAACAGTGCCGGAATATTCTTGGCTCTTCGTAACTGACTAATTATTCTCAGATGGAACATTATCACATCAGACCCTAGCTAGAAAGGTTGGGGGGCTCATTTCAAAGAGCAGGCTGCTTAAGGTCATGGGATGTTAAGCTTATGAGGAATAGTATTGAATTTCAAAGCACTTCTGTCATTCACTCCTTTTAGCAAGAGGAGCAAGATTTGTACTGTGCCTCGGCAGCAGTGGAAGGGTAGAATTCTTAGTCTGTCAGTGGAGCTTCCTGTATCAATAATTGCAAATGTACCATTTTGGCTTAGGAGGTTCTAGTGTCTCTCTCTCCTACTATTAAGCATTGAATCACCACTGCCCCTTCCAGTGATGACAGATTCGCTCTCTCATGGACAGTTTTGCCATCCAGCTCCAAGAGACTACTTTTGATGGCATGGAAGTTGAGGCAGTGGCTACCAAGTCAAGTATGCTCAGTGCAGGTAGTGCCTACCTTGTGTCAAACCAGAGAGGTCTTCATGAAGAATACCTAAGAATATGGGAAAATTATGCAGATCTCACACGGCAAAAGCCTGGAGTCCTTTATCACCTAAACCAGCCAAGGTTCCACAGTTCTTACAACTGGGGCTAAACGGGGGCCTAGGTTCAAATATGTTTGAAGTTCACCTTTGTCTGCACTTGCAGGGGTTTAAGGAGTCCTTAACCCTAAGTGATGCAATTCTTAAAAGGCTTGCATGAAGTTATAGGCCTCCCAGGAAACCATTGTTCCCTATGTGGAACTTGCTTATGGTCCCCATTTCTATCAAAGACTCATTTCTATCCTACAGAATTGACTACACTCTGCAAACCCTAAAGGCCGTATTTCTGGTTGCTACAACCTCTGTGAAGAAGGATGTCAGAACTACAGGCTTTGCACTCAAGGAGCCTCACTTAACATTATACCCGGACAGAACCGAATAGTCCTAAAACTCCAGACTGCTTTTATCCATGGGGTGTCTTTCTCCTTCCAATTTAACCAGGAAGTCAATTTCCCGTCTTTCTGGGTTGAGTGGGAACCACATCCCCTGTAGGTTGAGCGAACGCTGGTGACCTGAATGGCAGCTACCCTTTCATTCAGGAAAGCTGAAATATGTACTTGGTTCCAGCATGGCTTAACCACTTGCCGACCGCCTAACGCAGATATACTGCGGCAGAATGGCACGGGCAGGCAGAATGACGTACCCATACGTGATCTGCCTCCCGCAGGTGGGGGGTCCGATCTGACCCCCCTCCCCCGGTGCCAGCGGCGGTCGGCTTGTGACTGGGAGCATTGAGAGGCGAGGGGGAGACCATCCGATCGTGGCCCCCCCCTCGCGATCGCTCCCAGCCAATGGGAATCCTCCTCTGCCTGTGTGTAGTTTCACACAGGCAGAGGATGTGATGTCATCTCTCCTCGGCTTTGGCAGTTTCCGTTCCAGCGAGAAGACATGTGAGTGCACAACACAAACACACACAGTAGAACATGCCAGGCATACTTTACACCACCGACCCCCCCCCCCCCGATCGCCCCCCGATCACCCCCCGTCACAAACTGACACCAAGCAGTATTTTTTTTTTTTTTTTCTGATTACTGCTAGGTGTCAGTTTGTGACAGTTAGAAGTGGTAGGGCAGTGAGTATTAGCCCCCTGTAGGTCTAGGGTACCCCCCTAACCCCCTTAATAAAGTTTTAACCCCTTGATCACCCCCTGTCACCAGTGACGCTAAGCGATCATTTTTCTGATCGCTGTATTAGTGTCGCTGGTGACGCTAAATAGTGAGGTAAATATTTAGGTTCGCCGTCAGCGTTTTATAGCGTCAGGGACCCCCATATACTACCTAATAAATGTTTTAACCCCTTGATTGCCCCCTAGTTAACCCTTTCACCCCTGATCACCGTATAACCGTTGCGGGTGATGCTGGTTAGTTCGTTTATTTTTTATAGTGTCAGGGCACCCGCCGTTTATTACCAAATAAAGGTTTAGCCCCCTGATCGCCCGGCGGTGATATGCGTCGCCCCAGGCAGCGTCAGATTAGCGCCAGTACCGCTAACACCCACGCACGCACCGTACACCTCCCTTAGAGGTATAGTATCTGAACGGATCAATATCTGATCCGATCAGATCTATACTAGCGTCCCCAGCAGTTTAGGGTTCCCAAAAACGCAGTGTTAGCGGGATCAGCCCAGATACCTGCTAGCACCTGCGTTTTGCCCCTCCGCCTGGCCCAGCCCAGCCCACCCAAGTGCAGTATCGATCGATCACTGTCACTTACAAAAGACTAAACGCATAACTGCAGCGTTCGCAGAGTCAGGCCTGATCCCTGCGATCGCTAACAGTTTTTTTGGTAGCGTTTTGGTGAACTGGCAAGCACCAGCGGCGTAGTACACCCCGGTCATAGTCAAACCAGCACTGCAGTAACACTTGGTGACGTGGCGAGTCCCATAAATGCAGTTCAAGCTGGTGAGGTGGCAAGCACAAGTAGTGTCCCGCTGCCACCAAAAAGACAAACACAGGCCCGTCGTGCCCATAGTGCCCTTCCTGCTGCATTCACCAATCCTAATTGGGAACCCACCACTTCTGCAGCGCCCGTACTTCCCCCATTCACATCCCCAACTAAATGCAGTCGGCTGCATGAGAGGCATTTTCTTTATGTCCTCCCGAGTACCCCTACCCAACGAACCCCCCAAAAAAGATGTTGTGTCTGCAGCAAGCGCGGATATAGGCGTGACACCCGCTATTATTGTCCCTCCTGTCCTGACAATCCTGGTCTTTGCATTGGTGAATGTTTTGAACGCTACCATACACTAGTTGAGTATTAGCGTAGGGTACAGCATTGCACAGACTAGGCACACTTTCACAGGGTCTCCCAAGATGCCATCGCATTCTGAGAGACCCGAACCTGGAACCGGTTACAGTTATAAAAGTTACAGTTACAAAAAAAAGTGTAAAAAAAAAAAAAAACACAAACAAAAATATAAAATAAAAAAAAATAGTTGTCGTTTTATTGTTCTCTCTCTCTCTATTCTCTCTCTCTATTGTTCTGCTCTTTTTTACTGTATTCTATTCTGCAATGTTTTATTGTTATTATGTTTTATCATGTTTGTTTTTCAGGTATGTAATTATTTATACTTTACCATTTACTGTGCTTTATTGTTAACCATTTTTTTGTCTTCAGGTACGCCATTCACGACTTTGAGTGGTTATACCAGAATGATGCCTGCAGGTTTAGGTATCATCTTGGTATCATTCTTTTCAGCCAGCGGTCAGCTTTCATGTAAAAGCAATCCTAGCGGCTAATTAGCCCCTAGACTGCTTTTACAAGCAGTGGGAGGGAATGCCCCCCCCCCACCGTCTTCCATGTTTTTCTCTGGCTCTCCTGTCTCAACAGGGAACCTGAGAATGCAGCCGGTGATTCAGCCAGCTGACCATAGAGCTGATCAGAGACCAGAGTGGCTCCAAACATCTCTATGGCCTAAGAAACCGGAAGCTACGAGCATTTTATGACTTAGATTTCACCGGATGTAAACAGCGCCATTGGGAAATTGGGAAAGCATTTTATCACACCGATCTTGGTGTGGTCAGATGCTTTGAGGGCAGAGGAGAAATCTAGGGTCTAATAGACCCCAATTTTTTCAAAAAAGAGTACCTGTCACTACCTATTGCTATCATAGGGGATATTTACATTCCCTGAGATAACAATAAAAATGATTTAAAAAAAAAATGAAAGGAACAGTTTAAAAATAAGATAAAAAAAAAAAAAAATAATAAAGAGAAAAAAAAAAAAAAAAAAAAAAAGCACCCCTGCCCCCCCTGCTCTCGCGCTAAGGCGAACGCAAGCGTCGGTCTGGCGTCAAATGTAAACAGCAATTGCACCATGCATGTGAGGTATCACCGCAAAGGTCAGATCGAGGGCAGTAATTTTAGCAGTAGACCTCCTCTGTAAATCTAAAGTGGTAACCTGTAAAGGCTTTTAAAAATGTATTTAGTTTGTCGCCACTGCACGTTTGTGCGCAATTTTAAAGCATGTCATGTTTGGTATCCATGTACTCGGCCTAAGATCATCTTTTTTATTACATCAAACATTTGGGCAATATAGTGTGTTTTAGTGCATTAAAATTTAAAAAAGTGTGTTTTTTCCCAAAAAAATGCGTTTGAAAAATCGCCGCGCAAATACTATGTGAAAAAAGAAAATGAAACACCCACCATTTTAATCTGTAGGGCATTTGCTTTAAAGAAAATATATAATGTTTGGGGGTTCAAAGTAATTTTCTTGCAAAAAAAAAATATTTTTTTATGTAAACAAAAATTGTCAGAAAGGGCTTTGTCTTCAAGTGGTTAGAAGAGTGGGTGATGTGTGACATAAGCTTCTAAATGTTGTGCATAAAATGCCAGGACAGTTCAAACCCCCCCCAAATGACCCCATTTTGGAAAGTAGACACCCCAAGCTATTTGCTGAGAGTCATGTTGAGTCCATGGAATATTTTATATTGTGACACAAGTTGCGGGAAAGAGACAATTTTTTTAAATTTTTTTTTTTTGCGCAAAGTTGTCACTAAATGATATATTGCTCAAACATGCCATGGGAATATGTGAAATTACACCCCAAAATACATTCTGCTGCTTCTCCTGAGTATGGGGATACCACATGTGTTAGACTTTTTGGGAGCCTAGCCGCGTACGGGACCCCGAAAACCAGGCATCACCTTCAGGCTTTCTAAGGCCGTAAATTTTTGATTTCACTCTTCACTGCCTATCACAGTTTCGGAGGCCATGGAATGCCCAGGTGGCAAAAAAAAACCCCAAATGACCCCATTTTGGAAATTGGCCCCCCCAAGCTATTTGCTGAGAGGTATAGTGAGTATTTTGCAGACCTCACTTTTTGTCACAAAGTTTTAAAAATTGAAAAAAGAAAAAAATTTTTTTTTTTCTCGTCTTTCTTTATTTTCAAAAATAAGTGAGAGCTGCAAAATACTCACCATGCCTCTCAGCAAATAGGTTGGGGTGCCTACTTTCCAAAATGGGGTCATTTGGGGGGGTTTTGTGCCACCTGGGCATTCCATGGCCTCCGAAACTGTGATAGGCAGTGAAGAGTGAAATCAAAAATTTACACCCTTAGAAATCCTGAAGGCGGTGATTGGTTTTCGGGGTCCCGTGCACAGCTAGGCTCCCAAAAAGTCCCACACATGTGGGACTTAGCTAAATGTATTTTGGGGTGCAATTCCACATATGCCCATGGCCTGTGTGAGCAATATATCATTTAGTGACAACTTTGTGCAAAAAAAAAAAAAAGTTTGTCACTTTCCCGCAACTTGTGTCAAAATATAAAACATTCCATGGACTCAACATGTCTCAAAGCAAATAGCTTGGGGTGTCTACTTTCCAAAATGGGGTCATTTGGGGGGGTTTTATGCCATCTGGGCATTTTATGGCCTTCAAACTGTGATAGGTAGTGAAGAGTGAAATCATAAATTTACGCCCTTAGAAATCCTGAAGGCGGGGATTGGATTTCGGGGCCCCGTACGCGGCTAGGCTCCCAAAAAGTCCCACACATGTGGTATCCCCATATTCAGGAGAAGCAGCTAAATGTATTTTGGGGTGCAATTCCACATATGCCCATGGCCTGTGTGAGCAATATATCATTTAGTGACAACTTTTTCTAATTTTTTTTTTTTTTTGTCATTATTCAATCACTTGGGACAAAAAAAAATAAATATTCAATGGGCTCAACATGCCTCTCAGCAAATTCCTTGGGGTGTCTACTTTCCAAAATGGGGTCATTTGGGGGGGTTTTGTACTGCCCTGCCATTTTAGCACCTCAAGAAACGACATAGGCAGTCATAAATTAAAGGCTGTGTAAATTCCAGAAAATGTACCCTAGTTTGTAGACGCTATAACTTTTGCGGTAACCAATAAATATACGCTTATTGACTTTTTTTTACCAAAGACATGTGGCCGAATACATTTTGGCCTAAATGTATGACTAAAATTGAGTTTATTGGATTTTTTTTAGAACAAAAATTAGAAAATATCATTTTTTTTTCAAAATTTTCGGTCTTTTTCCGTGTATAGCGCAAAAAATAAAAACGGCAGAGGTGATCAAATACCATCAAAAGAAAGCTCTATTTGTGGGAAGAAAAGGACGCAAATTTCGTTTGGGTACAGCATTGCATGACCGTGCAATTAGCAGTTAAAGCGACGCAGTGCCTAATTGGAAAAAGTGCTCTGGTCAGGAAGGGGGTAAATCCTTCCGGGGCTAAAGTGGTTAAGGAAGGGTCAGTCAGCATCAACACGTTCAGTCAACTCCTTGATTGTTCAAACAATTAAAAGAGCCTACTCTTCAAGGCCTTCCTGTTTTGGAGGTCTTAAGAGTACATTTAACTAGGGCAGTGCCAGCTCTGTGGACAGCTCAGCGCTGAGTGTCTCCTGAGGTTATTTGCAAGTCAGCAATATGGTCCTCCCAGGATACCTTCATTACACTTCTATAGGTGAACCCGGCTCACGACAGTAAAATTTGGAAAAATTCATGGTGCATACTTGCGCTACTGATGATTACAACATTTTTCTTGCACCCTCCCCTATGGCGAGTTAGTCCCCATATGTATGCTGCCATGATGCACCAGGAAAACGGAAAATTGAATACTCACCTTTCCGTAATTTTCCTTTCCTGGTGCATCTTCATGGCAGCACACAGATACCCACCCAAATGGTGAGAGTTACAGAGAATGCTGTGAGCCGGGTCTGTCTTTGATTTATAGTTAACCAGTCCTATCAGGTTGTGGGGGCGGAGTCACAACCCATATGTATGCTGCCATGAAGATGCACCAGGAAAGGAAAATTACGGAAAGGTGAGTATACAATTTTCTGTTTTTGCTCCCGTGTGCCTCATTTAAAGTCCCGCATTTTGCTCTCTTTTTTACTTTAATATTCAATAGGACGGCTCCCTTTAGCGGTTCAATGCAATAAAGGCAGATGAGGGAAAAAGATGATAAAAGGGTGAAAAAGGTTTTCCTTGAAATCCAGATGTCTTCAGCTATCCTCTTTATGTTGTAAATAAAGTAATCCAAAATGGCAAGGTATAGCAAAGTGAACAAAGCTGTAATTTATCCTGGTAGTATTAGAACTTCCTTCTATTATGATCCACAAGATGTCATCTGAGGGGGTTACTGAAAGTAGTAATGTATACTGAGCATAGGCATCTGCTTGCTGTGTCCATTATGAAGTAGGATTTAACTTCTGTGGGACTACAAGTACCAACAGCTAAACTGTGTGGGTGATGGTAAACAGCAGTGTCCTTACCTATAACATGGGCTTTGCCCGCTCACCACTCCAAATCTCAGATGGATTAGATAACGGTGCAGATGATGAGAAGACTCCAGCTGAATTGCAGGCGCCTCTGGATGACCCGGAACACCCTCCGGTCCACTGCACTGAAGAAGCGATGCCCTCCGCAGAGATCCCTCCGGTCCACTGCACTGAAGAAGCGATGCCCTCCGCAGAGATCCCTCCGGTCCACTGCACTGAAAAAGCGATGCCCTCCGCAGAGATCCCTCTGGGTACAGCTGTCCGGCTCCCCCACTGTATAGGCCACAAATCATCAGCAAACTCCCCTGTCATACAGACCTCCTGCTGGAGGAGTCATAACGGTGTCCAGAGAGGCTGATCTAGGCCACGCCCCTTTTATATCCTCTCCCAGCCATCTGTTCTGTTCACTCAGCATTCTGGTCCTTGTAGTTCACATCAGTCCTGCTGGCTAGCAGAGTCACTTCAGCATTCTGAACTACACGTCCCATGATGCTTTGCTCTACATCCTCACACAGGAAGAAAGGAAATTCACACATAGAGTTCAGCAATCACTAGAGGGATAAAATAAAAAGTGTAGCGCTAAAATATTAAACAATAAAGTCCATCAATAATAAAAAACTGAGAAGTCGATCAAATCTGAATCTTCATCCAACAACCAGAAAGAGCGGATAGAATAGTCACCACCAACACCCAAATCGACTGACCCCTAACGTCAGTGTGTAGGGTACACACAAGGTAAGTATTTGTAAATGGCCCAGCAATCCCTTTGCATCGATCGATCCACTCAGCTAGCAGTTAAGCCTATTCCTCTTTCAATGTTCAGATCATTTAAATTTCCACGGACAGCTCAGCCACCCACATATGTATATGAAGAAATAAAAATGCGTTATCGCCCCTGATGACGCATTTTTATGTCGAAACGTTGGGTGGAGCCTAGGACGTGTGACGCGGGGCGCTGATTGGAGATGCGGCGGCCATCTTTCTGGTTGGAAACACTGTTATGTTTCCACATGCTTGGTTGTCCCTTCATATTGTGAGTTTACCAGCCTCTTTTTACTTATAATAAATTCCAATTTCGGTTGTCTGCGCAATGAGCATTTTTATTTCTTCATATACATATGTGGATGGCTGAGCTGTCCGTGGAAATTTAAATGATCTGAACATTGAAAGAGGAATAGGCTTAACTGCTAGCTGAGTGGATCGATCGATGCAAAGGGATTGCTGGGCCATTTCCCAATACTTACTTTGTGTGCACCCTACACACTGACGGCTCTTTCTGATTGTTGGATGAAGATTCGATCGACTTCTCAGTTTTTTATTATTGATGGACTTTATTGTTTATTATTTTAGCGCTACACTTTTTATTTTATTTTTCGTTATTGTGTCCAGCAATAATTTAGTGTCAGCAGCTTTTTCTTTGTTTATTGTACATCTTTTAGAGCAGATTCTTTTGTTTTAATCACTAGAGGGAGCCAACCCAATATTAACAACACAGAAAAACGTCTCTAAATGGTAGCATAATAGCCGACCCTGGCTACATAGATATATAGATATTAAACATACCAGCAATGCACAGGCACTAATAGAGGTATAAAAGAGTTTATTCCATCTGTGAGGTCTTATGGAAAAAACAATAAAGTAAAAAAAAAAAGTTCTTTAAAACACAAGTGTGTAAAAATAGCACCTCCACTTCCTTACAATTGGGAAGCTCCTCCTGGTTTTGTACTTTGACACTTTACAATACAATGGAAATAATTGATGTATCTGTTTGTGAATAAAGAGATTATAAAGATTATAATGTGACAAGGCGTGCCTCCAAAGTCCCTGGTGTTCAATTTTATGTTTTTTTCTTATTTTTCCAATTTACATTATATAATGTATGGGGGGGGGGGGGGGGAGGAGGAGCTAAGCTTCATATACATTATATAATGTGTGGGAGGGGCTGGGCTTTATATACATTATATAATGTGTGGGAGGAGCTGAGCTCTATATACATTATATAATGTGTGGGAGGAGCTGAGCTCTATATATATTATATAATGTGTGGGAGGAGCTGAGCTCTATATACATTATATAATGTGTGGGAGGAGCTGAGCGCTATATACATTATATAATGTGTGGGAGGAGCTGAGCTCATTACACTGAAGTGTCACAATAACGATACAGAAGATGTCCTCACTGAATATCCATCAGATCCCCGGAGAGATCCAATGACTCCTCATTCTGTCATACTGATCCTCTGGCTTCAATACTGTCACTGATATAGAAGTACACAGAGCCGGAGATCTGACTTGTCTCTGAGCAGCTGATGCCGAATCCAGAGGTAGATTCCATCCCCCACCCCGACAATGCTCAGCCAGCCAGATAATAGGAAGATATGAGTCCCTCCTCCGATCTCCTCCTCATATGGTCAGATGACCGCCATTAATGAGAAGATATGAGTCCCTCCTCGGATCTCCTCCTCACACCAGTGGCACTGTGAAGGATTCCTCTGCAGTCTGATAATGATAAAACACCTCCAATTTGATTGGACATTCCGAGTCCTCCGGTATGAAGGTGATGGTGGATGTACAGTCGGTGCCGTCCTGTCTGTTCTCTATTTCTCCATCAATAGGAAACATTCCTGTAGACCAGAAGAACTCCGCATTGTCTGCCTGACATTCTTCAATGTACGCTACAAGAGTCACCTCCTCACCCACCCGGGGGCGCTCCGTCACACATTTAATCTCCCGTATTTGGAACTTCTTCTCCGGTCCTGTGGAGGGAAGAACATTGTCATTATTGGCGAGCCAGCCATGACCTGTCTGATGTCAGATATCATACTCATCTTCTCTTCAATCCCCTCCTCCCCCACCACACATACTCACCTTTACTTCACTCCCCACCAGAGGATGAAGACAACCTGTACTTCCAGGTACGGAGGAACATGTCACTCACCCCATGTGGCAGTGTTGGGCCAATCAGCATGTACCAGAGCTGTCATATGGCTTCTCCTGCTGCTGGCCACTGAGCGGAGTAGCGGGGGAGGGGAGGGAAGTATGTACTGCTTAGGAAAAGGGGGGATTAAGGGAACATGTTGGTTTGCATCGCACAGATAAGAATGGGCTCACTTTAAGGCACTGTTATTTTGGGAAGCAGAGAGGTGGAATTGTCGGCTTTGTGAATAGTTATTACCTGCTTTGTGCGGAATCTTGAAAGAAAGATTCTGCATTATAAATATTGAATCTGGTTTAGAAATAGAACCCTAAAGATCTATCATTATAATCTTTTCACAGTTCTGCCCCCTATAGGATAGAGTACATATAAAATACATGTAGTATTTGTCCCATATTGTTAGGTGTTCTCTATCCCTTATGAGTACCGACCTGTTCCCCCCCCCCAACCCCCTCGCCGCGGCTGAACTGACAACAGCTAGAAAGGAGATGGCTGATTGATAACTGCAGCTTGTTACAGTGCTAAGCGCTTTCCTGAGACAAGCAGCGGCAAGAGGAATGCAGAGGATAACACCCCCCTGATCCCCCCTTCCGCTGCTTGTCTCAGGAACGCGCTCAGCACTGTAACAAGCTGCAGTTATCAATCAGCCATCTCCTTTCTAGCTGTTGTCAGTTCAGCCGTGGCAGGAACGGGGGAGGCAGGTTGGTCCTCATAACTAAGGTTAGGTGTGAATAGTTTATCAGGAGTTTCCCCATCTCTGCTCAGGTTGTCTTGGAGGAGGAGGAGGGTGAAGGAGGGAGGAGGAGGGTGGAGGAAGGTGAAGGAGGGTTTTAGGATGGTGGAGGAGGGTGGAGGAAGGTGAAGGAGGGTGGAGGATGGTGGAGGAGGGTGGAGGAGGGTGGAGGAAGGTGAAGGAGGGTGGAGGATGGTGGAGGAGGGTGGAGGAGGGAGGAGGAGGGTGTGCATCAACATGTTTGTGAAGTCTCAGGAAATCTAAGGGAGTGTAGAATAGAATTATCACTAGTAGAAGCTACAGGATGTTCTTCCATCAAACTTCTTCGGTCTCCCAAAAACCTAATAATGAATGTCCCCAACTCCTGGATCCTTATCACTCCAAGACATAAACAAAAATTGCACCCATAGTGCAGCATTGAAAAGAATAATTTATTGAACTCAAATAAATTGCACTTACGACATGAAGCTGATAAACGTGCGGCGTGTCAATGCAAAATATAGCAGTGTCTCCACTTGCTTCCTCTTCCTGCTGCTTGCTATGCCATCAATCTCCGTAGAGAGCACAGCAGCCAATCCCCCGACGATGTCCTATTGTGACGAAACGCGTAGGGTGGACCTGTGATACTGACGTCATCACGTTTTGTCTCTACAGAGATTGATGGTATAGCAAGCAGCAGGCAGAGGAAGCTTGAGGAGACGCCACTATATTATGTATTGACACACCGCACGTTTACCAGCTCCATGTCGTAAGTGCAATTTATTTGAGTTCAATAAATTATTCTTTTCAATGCTGCACTATGGGTGCAATTTTTGTTTATGTCTTCTAATGGGATAAGGATCCAGGAGTTGGGGACATCCATTATTAGGTTTTTGGGAGACCGAATTCCCTGAGCTCGGTGAGGCCGCTGTTGTGGTCATTTCTGCGGGTAAGGAGACTACATACTCACTTCGGGTGTAAAGCCTGTTTGGAGGAGGGGCTTTTCTTCACAGCTTCGTGCCGACATTGTGTCTTCATACCCACATGGATGTCTTCTGAATCACTGTTTTTTATTATTGGGACTTTGGTTAAGCTTCAATAATTTATATCTATTTTTCACCATTTTCTGATTGTGTTTATTTCACTGTTAAGTTTGTGATTTTTCACGGATTCTTGTTTTCATTCATCTGAGCAATGTTTGTGGATTTCACCATTTATACTTTTTGGACTATTTAATACAATATTTGGTACTTGCACATGTCATTTGCCATCTATAGAGTTTATTTTGTTCAATTAGGCTCACTATTTATATAACAACATATCTTTTTTTTTTTTTCACATTTTATAATCGGGACTCTGCTTTAGTTTTCCCTTTTTCATTATCTCAGGTTTTTTACCACTTCTAAATATTTGATTCAAACTTCAAATTTTTGTGTTTTTTTTTCTCCACACTGTTATTAGCGCTGCACCCACTCTATGTTTTCCACAGATTTGAGTTCGTATAATGAGCTTTTTGGTGCTGGCAGCTTCATTTATTTGATTTATTTCAAATTTTTCCCTTTTTTCTTTTTCTCATACTGTTTTCGAGCTCAGCGTTACCCATCTGGTCTTTTCACCACTTTCCAGGATTCACCGCCGCTCTCCTGCCACCTCTGTCCACTTCCAGGAAGTGCAGGTAACAGCGAGGCACTTGTCACCCGCGGCTCGGTTGTAGGGTCCGAGTCCGGGCTGTGAAGTCTGTGTGTGTGGAGGGATCTATGCAGGGCATGGGAGGAGGGAGGGGCTGAGTGGGCACCTACCCCAGACGGCGTGTTAAGGGGGGGATGTGCTGGGGACTCAGCCGCTTGTGTCTCTTCTCACTGACAGAAGTGATTCACTCCGATCACAAGAAGAGGATTCACCCTTTTCTTCTCCCTCCAGAAGAGGGCGCACTGCTCTTCTTATTCTCTCTACCCTTGTCATGTCACATGACTGGAGAGGGGAAGAAAAAGCTACCAGTTCACACCACATGCAGTCCAGTGAGGGTTTTACCTGCATCAAAAACGCATGGAAAGTCAGTTATATGGTTTCCAATGGCATCGTTCACACCAGTGCTTGCAGTTCCAGGAAAACAGTAGAACATGCTGCATTTTTCCTGCACTGGACTGTACTGGAACGCACCTAAAAGCACCAAAAACGCACTGGAACACACATGTCCTTATTTAAGGGTAAGAAAAAAAAGGGGAAAAATTGCACTGGAACGCATCAACACGCACCAAAAACGTGCATGCAGAAAAGCATCTGGAATGCATCCGGACTGCGTTTTTATGGTGTGAACCGTCCCTGAGTACTAAGGGGACACACCTCGGGCCCTGAGTACTAAGGGGACACACCTCGCCCTGAGTACTAAGGGGACACACCTCGGGCCCTGAGTACTAAGGGGACACACCTCGGGCCCTGAGTACTAAGGGGACACACCTCGGGCCCTGAGTACTAAGGGGACACACCTCGGCCCTGAGTACTAAGGGGACACACCTCGGCCCTGAGTACTAAGGGGACACACCTCGGCCCTGAGTACTAAGGGGACACACCTCGGGCCCTGAGTACTAAGGGGACACACCTCGGGCCCTGAGTACTAAGGGGACACACCTCGGGCCCTGAGTACTAAGGGGACACACCTCGGCCCTGAGTACTAAGGGGACACACCTCGGGCCCTGAGTTCTAAGGGGACACACCTCGGGCCCTGAGTACTAAGGGGACACACCTCGGGCCCTGAGTACTAAGGGGACACACCTCGGCCCTGAGTACTAAGGGGACACACCTCGGCCCTGAGTACTAAGGGGACACACCTCAGGCCCTGAGTACTAAGGGGACACACCTCGGCCCTGAGTACTAAGGGGACACACCTCGGCCCTGAGTACTAAGGGGACACACCTCGGCCCTGAGTACTAAGGGGACACACCTCGGCCCTGAGTACTAAGGGGACACACCTCGGGCACTGAGTACTAAGGGGACACACCTCGACCCTGAGTACTAAGGGGACACACCTCGGCCCTGAGTACTAAGGGGACACACCTCGGCCCTGAGTACTAAGGGGACACACCTCGGGCACTGAGTACTAAGGGGACACACCTCGGGCCCTGAGTACTAAGGGGACACACCTCGGGCCCTGAGTACTAAGGGGACACACCTCGGCCCTGAGTACTAAGGGGACACACCTCGGGCACTGAGTACTAAGGGGACACACCTCGGCCCTGAGTACTAAGGGGACACACCTCGGCCCTGAGTACTAAGGGGACACACCTCGGACCCTGAGTACTAAGGGGACACACCTCGGCCCTGAGTACTAAGGGGACACACCTCGGCCCTGAGTACTAAGGGGACACACCTCGGCCCTGAGTACTAAGGGGACACACCTCGGGCCCTGAGTACTAAGGGGACACACCTCGGGCCCTGAGTACTAAGGGGACACACCTCGGGCCCTGAGTACTAAGGGGACACACCTCGGGCCCTGAGTACTAAGGGGATACACCTCGGCCCTGAGTACTAAGGGGACACACCTCGGCCCTGAGTACTAAGGGGACACACCTCGGGCCCTGAGTACTAAGGGGACACACCTCGGGCCCTGAGTACTAAGGGGACACACCTCGGGCCCTGAGTACTAAGGGGACACACCTCGGGCCCTGAGTACTAAGGGGACACACCTCGGGCCCTGAGTACTAAGGGGACACACCTCGGGCCCTGAGTACTAAGGGGACACACCTCGGCCCTGAGTACTAAGGGGACACACCTCGGCCCTGAGTACTAAGGGGACACACCTCGGCCCTGAGTAGTAAGGGGACACACCTCGGGCCCTGAGTACTAAGGGGACACACCTCGGGCCCTGAGTACTAAGGGGACACACCTCGGGCCCTGAGTACTAAGGGGACACACCTCGGCCCTGAGTACTAAGGGGACACACCTCGGCCCTGAGTACTAAGGGGACACACCTCGGCCCTGAGTACTAAGGGGAGACACCTCGGCCCTGAGTACTAAGGGGACACACCTCGGGCCCTGAGTACTAAGGGGACACACCTCGGCCCTGAGTACTAAGGGGACACACCTCGGCCCTGAGTACTAAGGGGACACACCTCGGCCCTGAGTACTAAGGGGACACACCTCGGGCCCTGAGTACTAAGGGGACACACCTCGGCCCTGAGTACTAAGGGGACACACCTCGGGCCCTGAGTACTAAGGGGACACACCTCGGGCCCTGAGTACTAAGGGGACACACCTCGGCCCTGAGTACTAAGGGGACACACCTCGGCCCTGAGTACTAAGGGGACACACCTCGGGCCCTGAGTACTAAGGGGACACACCTCGGCCCTGAGTACTAAGGGGACACACCTCGGGCCCTGAGTACTAAGGGGACACACCTCGGGCCCTGAGTACTAAGGGGACACACCTCGGCCCTGAGTACTAAGGGGACACACCTTGGCCCTGAGTACTAAGGGGACACACCTCGGGCACTGAGTACTAAGGGGACACACCTCGACCCTGAGTACTAAGGGGACACACCTCGGCCCTGAGTACTAAGGGGACACACCTCGGCCCTGAGTACTAAGGGGACACACCTCGGGCCCTGAGTACTAAGGGGACACACCTCGGGCCCTGAGTACTAAGGGGACACACCTCGGGCCCTGAGTACTAAGGGGACACACCTCGGGCCCTGAGTACTAAGGGGACACACCTCGGCCCTGAGTACTAAGGGGACACACCTCGGCCCTGAGTACTAAGGGGACACACCTCGGGCCCTGAGTACTAAGGGGACACACCTCGGCCCTGAGTACTAAGGGGACACACCTCGGGCCCTGAGTACTAAGGGGACACACCTCGGGCCCTGAGTACTAAGGGGACACACCTCGGGCCCTGAGTACTAAGGGGACACACCTCGGGCCCTGAGTACTAAGGGGACACACCTCGGGCCCTGAGTACTAAGGGGACACACCTCGGGCCCTGAGTACTAAGGGGACACACCTCGGCCCTGAGTACTAAGGGGACACACCTCGGGCCCTGAGTTCTAAGGGGACACACCTCGGGCCCTGAGTACTAAGGGGACACACCTCGGGCCCTGAGTACTAAGGGGACACACCTCGGCCCTGAGTACTAAGGGGACACACCTCGGCCCTGAGTACTAAGGGGACACACCTCGGGCCCTGAGTACTAAGGGGACACACCTCGGGCCCTGAGTACTAAGGGGACACACCTCGGCCCTGAGTACTAAGGGGACACACCTCGGGCCCTGAGTACTAAGGGGACACACCTCGGGCCCTGAGTACTAAGGGGACACACCTCGGGCCCTGAGTACTAAGGGGACACACCTCGGCCCTGAGTACTAAGGGGACACACCTCGGCCCTGAGTACTAAGGGGACACACCTCGGGCACTGAGTACTAAGGGGACACACCTCGACCCTGAGTACTAAGGGGACACACCTCGGCCCTGAGTACTAAGGGGACACACCTCGGCCCTGAGTACTAAGGGGACACACCTCGGGCACTGAGTACTAAGGGGACACACCTCGGGCCCTGAGTACTAAGGGGACACACCTCGGGCCCTGAGTACTAAGGGGACACACCTCGGCCCTGAGTACTAAGGGGACACACCTCGGGCACTGAGTACTAAGGGGACACACCTCGGCCCTGAGTACTAAGGGGACACACCTCGGCCCTGAGTACTAAGGGGACACACCTCGGACCCTGAGTACTAAGGGGACACACCTCGGCCCTGAGTACTAAGGGGACACACCTCAGCCCTGAGTACTAAGGGGACACACCTCGGCCCTGAGTAGTAAGGGGACACACCTCGGGCCCTGAGTACTAAGGGGACACACCTCGGGCCCTGAGTACTAAGGGGACACACCTCGGGCCCTGAGTACTAAGGGGACACACCTCGGGCCCTGAGTACTAAGGGGATACACCTCGGCCCTGAGTACTAAGGGGACACACCTCAGCCCTGAGTACTAAGGGGACACACCTCGGGCCCTGAGTACTAAGGGGACACACCTCGGGCCCTGAGTACTAAGGGGACACACCTCGGGCCCTGAGTACTAAGGGGACACACCTCGGGCCCTGAGTACTAAGGGGACACACCTCGGGCCCTGAGTACTAAGGGGACACACCTCGGGCCCTGAGTACTAAGGGGACACACCTCGGGCCCTGAGTACTAAGGGGACACACCTCGGCCCTGAGTACTAAGGGGACACACCTCGGCCCTGAGTACTAAGGGGACACACCTCGGGCCCTGAGTACTAAGGGGACACACCTCGGGCCCTGAGTACTAAGGGGACACACCTCGGGCCCTGAGTACTAAGGGGACACACCTCGGCCCTGAGTAGTAAGGGGACACACCTCGGGCCCTGAGTACTAAGGGGACACACCTCGGGCCCTGAGTACTAAGGGGACACACCTCGGGCCCTGAGTACTAAGGGGACACACCTCGGCCCTGAGTACTAAGGGGACACACCTCGGCCCTGAGTACTAAGGGGACACACCTCGGCCCTGAGTACTAAGGGGAGACACCTCGGCCCTGAGTACTAAGGGGACACACCTCGGGCCCTGAGTACTAAGGGGACACACCTCGGCCCTGAGTACTAAGGGGACACACCTCGGCCCTGAGTACTAAGGGGACACACCTCGGCCCTGAGTACTAAGGGGACACACCTCGGGCCCTGAGTACTAAGGGGACACACCTCGGCCCTGAGTACTAAGGGGACACACCTCGGGCCCTGAGTACTAAGGGGACACACCTCGGGCCCTGAGTACTAAGGGGACACACCTCGGCCCTGAGTACTAAGGGGACACACCTCGGCCCTGAGTACTAAGGGGACACACCTCGGGCCCTGAGTACTAAGGGGACACACCTCGGCCCTGAGTACTAAGGGGACACACCTCGGGCCCTGAGTACTAAGGGGACACACCTCGGGCCCTGAGTACTAAGGGGACACACCTCGGCCCTGAGTACTAAGGGGACACACCTTGGCCCTGAGTACTAAGGGGACACACCTCGGGCACTGAGTACTAAGGGGACACACCTCGACCCTGAGTACTAAGGGGACACACCTCGGCCCTGAGTACTAAGGAGACACACCTCGGCCCTGAGTACTAAGGGGACACACCTCGGGCCCTGAGTACTAAGGGGACACACCTCGGGCCCTGAGTACTAAGGGGACACACCTCGGGCCCTGAGTACTAAGGGGACACACCTCGGCCCTGAGTACTAAGGGGACACACCTCGGGCACTGAGTACTAAGGGGACACACCTCGGACCCTGAGTACTAAGGGGACACACCTCGGCCCTGAGTACTAAGGGGACACACCTCGGGCCCTGAGTACTAAGGGGACACACCTCGGGCCCTGAGTACTAAGGGGACACACCTCGGGCCCTGAGTACTAAGGGGACACACCTCGGCCCTGAGTACTAAGGGGACACACCTCGGCCCTGAGTACTAAGGGGACACACCTCGGGCCCTGAGTACTAAGGGGACACACCTCGGGCCCTGAGTACTAAGGGGACACACCTCGGGCCCTGAGTACTAAGGGGACACACCTCGGGCCCTGAGTACTAAGGGGACACACCTCGGGCCCTGAGTACTAAGGGGACACACCTCGGGCCCTGAGTACTAAGGGGACACACCTCGGCCCTGAGTACTAAGGGGACACACCTCGGCCCTGAGTACTAAGGGGACACACCTCGGGCCCTGAGTACTAAGGGGACACACCTCGGGCCCTGAGTACTAAGGGGACACACCTCGGCCCTGAGTACTAAGGGGACACACCTCGGGCCCTGAGTACTAAGGGGGGACACACCTCGGCCCTGAGTACTAAGGGGACACACCTCGGCCCTGAGTACTAAGGGGACACACCTCGGGCCCTGAGTACTAAGGGGACACACCTCGGGCCCTGAGTACTAAGGGGACACACCTCGGGCCCTGAGTACTAAGGGGACACACCTCGGCCCTGAGTAGTAAGGGGACACACCTCGGGCCCTGAGTACTAAGGGGACACACCTCGGCCCTGAGTACTAAGGGGAGACACCTCGGCCCTGAGTACTAAGAGGACACACCTCGGGCCCTGAGTACTAAGGGGACACACCTCGGCCCTGAGTACTAAGGGGACACACCTCGGGCCCTGAGTACTAAGGGGACACACCTCGGCCCTGAGTACTAAGGGGACACACCTCGGCCCTGAGTACTAAGGGGACACACCTCGGGCCCTGAGTACTAAGGGGACACACCTCGGGCCCTGAGTACTAAGGGGACACACCTCGGCCCTGAGTACTAAGGGGACACACCTCGGGCCCTGAGTACTAAGGGGACACACCTCGGCCCTGAGTACTAAGGGGACACACCCGGGCCCTGAGTACTAAGGGGACACACCTCGGGCCCTGAGTACTAAGGGGACACACCTCGGGCCCTGAGTACTAAGGGGACACACCTCGGGCCCTGAGTACTAAGGGGACACACCTCGGCCCTGAGTACTAAGGGGACACACCTCGGGCCCTGAGTACTAAGGGGACACACCTCGGCCCTGAGTACTAAGGGGACACACCTCGGCCCTGAGTACTAAGGGGACACACCTCGGGCCCTGAGTACTAAGGGGACACACCTCGGCCCTGAGTACTAAGGGGACACACCTCGGCCCTGAGTACTAAGGGGACACACCTCGGCCCTGAGTACTAAGGGGACACACCTCGGGCCCCGAGTACTAAGGGGACACACCTCGGCCCTGAGTACTAAGGGGACACACCTCGGGCCCTGAGTACTAAGGGGACACACCTCGGGTCCTGAGTACTAAGGGGACACACCTCGGGCCCTGAGTACTAAGGGGACACACCTCGGGCCCTGAGTACTAAGGGGACACACCTCAGGCCCTGAGTACTAAGGGGACACACCTCGGCCCTGAGTACTAAGGGGACACACCTCGGGTCCTGAGTACTAAGGGGACACACCTCGGGCCCTGAGTACTAAGGGGACACACCTCGGGCCCTGAGTACTAAGGGGACACACCTCGGGCCCTGAGTACTAAGGGGACACACCTCGGCCCTGAGTACTAAGGGGACACACCTCGGGTCCTGAGTACTAAGGGGACACACCTCGGGCCCTGAGTACTAAGGGGACGCACCTCGGGCACCGAGTACTAAGGGGACACACTGCAGGCCCTAAGTACTAAGGGGACACACCTCGGCCCTGAGTACTAAGGGGACACACCTCGGGCCCTGAGTACTAAGGGGACACACCTCGGCCCTGAGTACTAAGGGGACACACCTCGGGCCCTGAGTACTAAGGGGACACACCTCGGCCCTGAGTACTAAGGGGACACACCTCGGGCCCTGAGTACTAAGGGGACACACCCGGGCCCTGAGTACTAAGGGGACACACCTCGGCCCTGAGTACTAAGGGGACACACCTCGGGCCCTGAGTACTAAGGGGACACACCTCGGCCCTGAGTACTAAGGGGACACACCTCGGGCCCTGAGTACTAAGGGGACACACCTCGGGCCCTGAGTACTAAGGGGACACACCTCGGGCACCGAGTACTAAGGGGACACACCTCGGCCCTGAGTACTAAGGGGACACACCTCGGGCCCTGAGTACTAAGGGGACACACCTCGGGCCTGAGTACTAAGGGGACACACCTCGGGCACCGAGTACTAAGGGGACACACCTCGGCCCTGAGTACTAAGGGGACACACCTCGGGCCCTGAGTACTAAGGGGACACACCTCGGCCCTGAAGGTTCTAGTTTCGCCTCTTCAATGAACAAGAAAGAAAAGATAAGTTGACTTGTTCCCAGGAAGATTTTATCAACTATTCTTACCGGTTTTTGTTTCTTCCGCCTTCCTAGAATCTCCTATAAAAGAAGAGAAATATTTATAATGAAGAGAAGACAAATCATTACACAGTGATGTCCTAACAATCAATAAATATCTATATATTGATAATTAGATCCATAACCATCAGAGACCCCAAGAGAACAGGAACATTCCGTTCAGCCAGACATTTGTGTTTAGGAATCCTCCACCTAATCCTATTGGCTGAGGGTGATGGGATGTACATGGAGCGCCCCCTCTGGACTGAGGGTGATGGGATGTACATGGAGCGCCCCCTCTGGACTGAGGGTGATGGGATGTACATGGAGCGCCCCCTCTGGGCTGAGGGTGATGGGATGTACATGGAGCGCCCCTTCTGGGATGAGGGTGATGGGATGTACATGGAGCGCCCCCTCTGGGATGAGGGTGATGGGATGTACATGGAGCGCCCCTTCTGGGATGAGGGTGATGGGATGTACATGGAGCGCCCCCTCTGGGATGAGGGTGATGGGATGTACATGGAGCGCCCCCTCTGGACTGAGGGTGATGGGATGTACATGGAGCGCCCCCCTCTGGGCTGAGGGTGATGGGATGTACATGGAGCGCCCCCTCTGGACTGAGGGTGATGGGATGTACATGGAGCGCCCCCCTCTGGGCTGAGGGTGATGGGATGTACATGGAGCGCCCCTTCTGGGATGAGGGTGATGGGATGTACATGGAGCGCCCCCCTCTGGGATGAGGGTAATGGGATGTACATGGAGCGCCCCCTCTGGACTGAGGGTGATGGGATGTACATGGAGCGCCCCCCTCTGGGCTGAGGGTGATGGGATGTACATGGAGCGCCCCCTCTGGACTGAGGGTGATGGGATGTACATGGAGCGCCCCCCTCTGGGCTGAGGGTGATGGGATGTACATGGAGCGCCCCTTCTGGGATGAGGGTGATGGGATGTACATGGAGCGCCCCCTCTGGACTGAGGGTAATGGGATGTACATGGAGCGCCCCCTCTGGGCTGAGGGTGATGGGATGTACATGGAGTGCCCCCCTCTGGGATGAGGGTGATGGGATGTACATGGAGCGCCCCCTCTGGGATGAGGGTGATGGGATGTACATGGAACACCCCCCTCTGGTCTGAGGGTGATGGGATGTACATGGAGCGCCCCCTCTGGGCTGAGGGTGATGGGATGTACATGGAGCGCCCCCTCTGGGCTGAGGGTGATGGGATGTACATGGAGCGCCCCCTCTGGTCTGAGGGTGATGGGATGTACATGGAGCGCCCCCTCTGGACTGAGGGTGATGGGATGTACATGGAGCGCCCCCTCTGGACTGAGGGTGATGGGATGTACATGGAGCGCCCCCCTCTGGACTGAGGGTGATGGGATGTACATGGAGCGCCCCCTCTGGACTGAGGGTGATGGGATGTACATGGAGCGCCCCCTCTGGACTGAGGGTGATGGGATGTACATGGAGCGCCCCCCTCTGGACTGAGGGTGATGGGATGTACATGGAGCGCCCCCCTCTGGACTGAGGGTGATGGGATGTACATGGAGCGCCCCCTCTGGACTGAGGGTGATGGGATGTACATGGAGCGCCCCCTCTGGACTGAGGGTGATGGGATGTACATGGAGCGCCCCCTCTGGGCTGAGGGTGATGGGATGTACATGGAGCGCCCCCTCTGGGATGAGGGTGATGGGATGTACATGGAGCGCCCCCTGTGGGCTGAGGGTGATGGGATGTACATGGAGTGCCCCCCTCTGGGCTGAGGGTGATGGGATGTACATGGAGCGCCCCCTCTGGACTGAGGGTGATGGGATGTACATGGAGCGCCCCCTCTGGGCTGAGGGTGATGGGATGTACATGGAGCGCCCCCTGTGGGCTGAGGGTGATGGGATGTACATGGAGCGCCCCCTCTGGGCTGAGGGTGATGGGATGTACATGGAGCGCCCCTCTGGACTGAGGATGATGGGATGTACATGGAGCGCCCCCTCTGGGCTGAGGGTGATGGGATGTACATGGAGCGCCCCTCTGGACTGAGGATGATGGGATGTACATGGAGCGCCCCCCTCTGGGCTGAGGGTGATGGGATGTACATGCAGCGCCCCCTCTGGACTGAGGATGATGGGATGTACATGGAGCGCCCCCCTCTGGGCTGAGGGTGATGGGATGTACATGGAGCGCCCCCTCTGGGATGAGGGTGATGGGATGTACATGGAGCGCCCCCTCTGCACTGAGGGTGATGGGATGTACATGGAGCGCCCCCCTCTGGTCTGAGGGTGATGGGATGTACATGGAGCGCCCCTCTGGGCTGAGGGTGATGGGATGTACATGGAGCGCCCCCTCTGGGCTGAGGGTGATGGGATGTACATGGAGCGCCCCCTCTGGTCTGAGGGTGATGGGATGTACATGGAGCGCCCCCTCTGGACTGAGGGTGATGGGATGTACATGGAGCGCCCCCTCTGGACTGAGGGTGATGGGATGTACATGGAGCGCCCCCCTCTGGACTGAGGGTGATGGGATGTACATGGAGCGCCCCCTCTGGACTGAGGGTGATGGGATGTACATGGAGCGCCCCCTCTGGACTGAGGGTGATGGGATGTACATGGAGCGCCCCCCTCTGGACTGAGGGTGATGGGATGTACATGGAGCGCCCCCTCTGGGATGAGGGTGATGGGATGTACATGGAGCGCCCCCTCTGCACTGAGGGTGATGGGATGTACATGGAGCGCCCCCCTCTGGTCTGAGGGTGATGGGATGTACATGGAGCGCCCCCTCTGGGCTGAGGGTGATGGGATGTACATGGTGCGCCCCCTCTGGGCTGAGGGTGATGGGATGTACATGGAGCGCCCCCTCTGGTCTGAGGGTGATGGGATGTACATGGAGCGCCCCCTCTGGACTGAGGGTGATGGGATGTACATGGAGCGCCCCCTCTGGACTGAGGGTGATGGGATGTACATGGAGCGCCCCCCTCTGGGATGAGGGTGATGGGATGTACATGGAGCGCCCCCTCTGGACTGAGGGTGATGGGATGTACATGGAGCGCCCCCTCTGGACTGAGGGTGATGGGATGTACATGGAGCGCCCCCCTCTGGACTGAGGGTGATGGGATGTACATGGAGCGCCCCCCTCTGGACTGAGGGTGATGGGATGTACATGGAGCGCCCCCTCTGGACTGAGGGTGATGGGATGTACATGGAGCGCCCCCTCTGGGCTGAGGGTGATGGGATGTACATGGAGCGCCCCCTCTGGGCTGAGGGTGATGGGATGTACATGGAGCGCCCCCTGTGGGCTGAGGGTGATGGGATGTACATGGAGCGCCCCCTCTGGACTGAGGGTGATGGGATGTACATGGAGCGCCCCCCTCTGGGATGAGGGTGATGGGATGTACATGGAGCGCCCCCTCTGGACTGAGGGTGATGGGATGTACATGGAGCGCCCCCTCTGGACTGAGGGTGATGGGATGTACATGGAGCGCCCCCCTCTGGACTGAGGGTGATGGGATGTACATGGAGCGCCCCCCTCTGGACTGAGGGTGATGGGATGTACATGGAGCGCCCCCTCTGGACTGAGGGTGATGGGATGTACATGGAGCGCCCCCTCTGGACTGAGGGTGATGGGATGTACATGGAGCGCCCCCTGTGGGCTGAGGGTGATGGGATGTACATGGAGCGCCCCCTCTGGACTGAGGGTGATGGGATGTACATAGAGCGCCCCCTCTGGGATGAGGGTGATGGGATGTACATGGAGCGCCCCCCTCTGGGCTGAGGGTGATGGGATGTACATGGAGCGCCCCCTCTGGACTGAGGGTGATGGGATGTACATGGAGCGCCCCCTCTGGGCTGAGGGTGATGGGATGTACATGGAGCGCCCCCTGTGGGCTGAGGGTGATGGGATGTACATGGAGCGCCCCCTCTGGGCTGAGGGTGATGGGATGTACATGGAGCGCCCCTCTGGACTGAGGATGATGGGATGTACATGGAGCGCCCCCTCTGGGCTGAGGGTGATGGGATGTACATGGAGCGCCCCTCTGGACTGAGGATGATGGGATGTACATGGAGCGCCCCCCTCTGGGCTGAGGGTGATGGGATGTACATGGAGCGCCCCCTCTGGGATGAGGGTGATGGGATGTACATGGAGCGCCCCCTCTGGGCTGAGGGTGATGGGATGTACATGGAGCGCCCCCTCTGGACTGAGGGTGATGGGATGTACATGGAGCGCCCCCTCTGCACTGAGGGTGATGGGATGTACATGGAGCGCCCCCCTCTGGGCTGAGGGTGATGGGATGTATATGGAGCGCCCCCTCTGGACTCATCTAATGAATGACATATGAACACATCATACATATGAAGAATACACAGAGATCTCACCTTTCAGGTGCAGAGTATATCGCTTCTCTCGGACGGTCTTGGACTGACTGTGTGTCACCTCACACCGGAGGGTCGTATTATGATCGGTCATCTTTGGGGTGAAGGTCAGTGTGCTGGAAGATTTATACAGACCGTCCAATCCGATCTCTGGATCCGATATTGTCACCTCAGATTGGGGGAACGTGCTGAACTCCTTATACCATTTTATTTGTAGATCTCGGGGGGAGTATCCTGATATTGTTACTCGGAATGAGGCCTCCTGATTGGCTGCCACTCTCGTTGGATGGACAATAATGTCGGATAATGTGGGCGGTCTCTCTGTAATGATAAATACAAACAGATGTGTGTTATTCTGTGTATGGAGTATAGAGTGAGAGATACGATAGAAGGATAGAAGATTCCGGTCATCAGAGACACTACATGACCGCACTCACATATCATAGAAGGAGGGTTTTTTTACTCAGAGAATAGGTGCAGGAACTCCTCCCTTCTCAATCATCCCTTGATTCTGCCCCCTACCCACCTCTGAGCACCATTCCTTTGTTCCACTCCCTACCCACATCCCAGAACCACCCCTTTAGAGAATACAGAACCAAGTATAATTTTGTTATGCAGCATTTTGTATGAAATTTGTTTATGATAACAAGAAAGGCAGTAAAATAGATGTAGCAACAATGGACACCCCAACAGCCAGCAACATTAGACCCCTACCTCAACAGTAGATCCCTCCCAGCAACGATTGACCTCCTGCAACATAAGACCCAACCCCAGAAACAATAGATCCCCCACCAGCAACAATAGACCTCCCCAGCAACAATAAATCCCCCCCTGCAAAAAAAATCCCTTCCAGCTAGAATAGATCCCCCAGCATCAACAGACCCTGCAGCAGTCCGCAACAACTCTGTACATAGCGCCCTCCTCAACTCTGTACGTAGCGCCCTCCTCAACTCTGTAAGTAACGCGCTCCCCAACTCTGTACGTAACGCGCTCCCCAACTCTGTACGTAACGCGCTCCCCAACTCTGTACGTAGCGCCCTCCTCAACTCTGTACGTAGCGCCCTCCTCAACTCTGTACGTAGCGCCCTCCTCAACTCTGTACATAATGCACTCCTCAACTCTGTACGTAGCGCCCTCCTCAACTCTGTACGTAGCGCCCTCCTCAACTCTGTACGTAACGCGCTCCCCAACTCTGTACGTAACGCGCTCCCCAACTCTGTACGTAACGCGCTCCCCAACTCTGTACGTAGCGCCCTCCTCAACTCTGTACGTAGCGCCCTCCTCAACTCTGTGCGTAACGCCCTCCTCAACTCTGTACGTAACGCCCTCCTCAACTCTGTACGTAACGCCCTCCTCAACTCTGTACGTAACGCGCTCCCCAACTCTGTACGTAACATACTCCTCATCTCCGTACGTAACGCGCTCCTCAACTCTGTACGTAACGCGCTCCTCAACTCCGTACGTAACGCGCTCCTCAACTCCGTACGTAACGCGCTCCTCAACTCTGTACATAACGCGCTCCTCAACTCTGTACGTAGCGCCCTCCTCAACTCTGTACGTAACGCACTCCTCAACTCTGTACATAACGCGCTCCTCAACTCTGTACGTAACGCGCTCCTCAACTCTGTACATAACGCGCTCCTCAACTCTGTACGTAATGCACTCCTCAACTCTGTACGTAACGCACTCCTCAACTCTGTACGTAACGCGCTCCTCAACTCTGTACATAACGCGCTCCTCAACTCTGTACGTAATGCACTCCTCAACTCTGTACATAACGCACTCCTCAACTCTGTACGTAACGCGCTCCTCAACTCTGTACGTAACGCGCTCCTCAACTCTGTACGTAACGCGCTCCTCAACTCCGTACGTAACGCGCTCCTCAACTCTGTACATAACGCGCTCCTCAACTCTGTACGTAATGCACTCCTCAACTCTGTACGTAACGCACTCCTCAACTCTGTACATAACGCACTCCTCAACTCTGTACGTAACGCGCTCCTCAACTCTGTACGTAACGCGCTCCTCAACTCTGTACGTAATGCACTCCTCAACTCTGTACATAACGCACTCCTCAACTCTGTACGTAACGCGCTCCCCAACTCTGTACGTAACACGCCTCCCCCCCCATTATACATTCTCACCAATAAGGACAGGAGTCTCACTTCATAAAGCTAACACCATAATAAAGATGGTTATTTAAAAAACAGTGACAGTTATTTTCAGTTGAGTCCGATGAGATCTAGAATTACAGTCACATGGCTAAAATAAAGATCCTTATCTTTGGGTTACATCTTTGTGAACTGGGCCCATAGTATGTTATATATCAATGTCCTTTATCTCTGATATCAGATGTATTGTAATATAAAGTTCTGAGCTCTGCAAGATTCAAACAGTGTAACTTTCATTACAGTCCTTATGAAGTTTATAAGTTTATGTTTCCAGATTCCCTTCTAGTTACTTACCTGGGAGCCTCAGGTGTATTTTCTTCTCAATAGGATTTTTCATGCCCTTGCATGTCACCCTGCAGGAATAGACTTTCCCATAATCCCGAGCTGTAGGTGTTATAGTCAGAGAACAGGACAAATTGTCTCCGCCGCCTCGAGTCTCTCTCTGCTGTCCTTTCTCCAGCACTCCTCCAGAACCTGACCAGGTGACCTCAGGGGTGTCTCCGGGATTGCAACCGGTCACATCACAGTGCAAGGTTAGAGGCTTTCCATAGTCTGGATTCCTGCGATCACTGTAGATCTCACTGACCACAGGGAGCCCTACAGAGGAAGAATATGAAATAGTTACATCAGTCTCTGTACCAGAGGAGCTTACACTCTAATGTCCCCTCCCCCACAGTCACACACTATTATTATTATACATTTATATAGAAAATAAGGGAAGGGTTTCCGCACTCACGGACCTAGAGGCTTGCAGCCTCCCCTTGCACCTACCCCCGAAGGGGTGAGTTGAATAATGAAAGGAATTGATTAGGGGTGGATGACGCTACCTTATCTGTGTACCTTGACTTATAATTTAATGAACCTCAAAAGGAACCAGGTACTATATAATAATAAATGCACCCCTTTATCCCTCATTAGGTAGTGGATCTAGATGTCCACCGTTACCTGAGTGGACTGTGCTAGCAGATCAGTCTCATACCTACATGCAGGTGTACACCCTGTGATTAATCAACACAAATTAATTAGGTGACAATTGATAAAAAAATCAATAGTGGCAACCAAACAAAACAAAAATGAAGTTAAATAAAATACCACGGTACGAACTTATATTAATCCCCAAATGTGTCCAAATGTGCTTATAAGCAAAAAGGTGAATAGTCCCAACATTAGACATATAGTGCAGGGTTGCACATTAAATAATATAAAACTGATGGAAAAATAATGAAAATTGATGAACAACTTAGTGGAAAAAAATGTTTGATGAAAAAAAAAATATATAGTGTAAAAAGTGAAATAAAGTCCAATAGCAGGAAGTGAAAACGTCTGTAATCGGTGACTTTCGTGAAACCAGCTGATCAAATCCAGTGACTTGCGGTGCTCCCCCTCAAAGATCCCCACTCACCAGCTCCCTGCACCCCTGCAGGGGTAGTAGGCATGTAATAGTAGGCAGCAGTAAGATGTGTATGGGTCATCAGGGTCCACCGCTCCAGCTGTGAGGTATCCTTCAGTGTATCCTGTAGATTGTCCCTATGCTTGCACGGCAAATTTTTCTTCTTCTTGAGTCTGTAAGGATACCGCTATCAACCGCTCACCCGCTGAAGACCGCTCATGGAGGAGGGACAGGACACGCCACGTTCTATGACAGGACAAGCGGCAAAGTCTACAGTGCGAGGAGGCGACACTTCCCCAGACCATCCACCTTCACACATCAGTACGGTTGCAGGAGGAACAAACTTTCTGTCATGAAAGAAGATCTCAGGAAAAACAAATCCCTGCATAGTACGTCTGGAAACAGTTATGCCCTGTACACACGGTCGGACATTGATCGGACATTCCGACAACAAAATCCTAGGATTTTTTCCGATGGATGTTGGCTCAAACTTGTCTTGCATACACACCGTCACACAAAGTTGTCGGAAAATCGGATCGTTCTGAACGCGGTGACGTAAAACGCGTACGTCGGGACTTTAAACGGGGCAGTGCGTCGGATTTGTGTACACACGATCGGAATTTCCGACAAAGGATTTTGTTGCCTGCTCTCAAACTTTCCGACAAAGGATTTTGTTGCCTGCTCTCAAACTTTGTGTGTCGGAAAATCCGATGGAAAATGTGTGATGAAGCCTACACACGGTCGGAATTTCCGACAATAAGGTCCTATCACACATTTTCCATCGGAAAATCCGACCGTGTGTATGGGGCATAAGAGGGAAGTCTCCAAGCTGAAGTTTCTGGCGGAGGCATTGAAAAAGCAGGAGAAGTTGGTCGCCTGTCTGAAGGAGAGCAGCGGTGTGTTCAGAGAAAAGTGTGAGAATGAGGAGAGATGCCAACAGAGGAAGGAGAGTGCCGGTGTCAGTACCAGCTAGAGGGTAGATGCCACAGCAACTGCGACAGTATGAATGGGGGTAAGGAAGTGGCTTTACATGGTGGCCCCAGTACTACCCCTGTCTCAGGATCTGTTGCACCTGAGTCAGTATCTGCCCCCTCACTCCCCAGCGGCCTGGGTCATCTCAGGAGGAGGTTGAGGAAAATGGCGTATTGCCGCAGGCCATTACAGAAATGGAATCTCCCTTGAGTGGCACCAACTCATCAGATGAAGATCATGGGAATGCAGAAGGAGATGGCATGTATCCAGACAGAGAAGTTTCTGCTGGCTGTGAGGAGTCCCACATGGACACAAACAGTGCAGAGCAGGAATGTCGCATGAACATTGAAACTGCAGAGCAGGAGGGCCATATGAACACCGAAACAGGTAGTGTTTTTTCTAAACAGAAGACTTTACTTGATAATGGGATTGCTGGTATCTGTGGTATTTCTGAGGCTATGGTGAGCGGGACTGTTGTGCTGGAGGGGAGGAGGGAGGATCAAGTGGTGGTAATTTACCAAACCAGATTTCAGAGCTTTCTATGCAGCCAGTTAATATTCCTATGCAACCAGTTAATGTGTCATCTGTCCCAGTTATGAATTATGCTAAGGCTGTGTCGGGACAAAGTCATACTACTGCTGGTGGAAGGGAGATAGTTGTGTGACTTTCACCTAACGCACCTTCTTCCATTAAACGCAGGAATGTGGTACAGCTCAGGTGGGAAGGAGGAGATATTCCACATATCAGAAGGGTGGTTGTGGATAAGATCCTAGCCATGGGTTTTAAGGTGGAGGTTATTTATGCTCTCATCAGTCCGGCTGGTTCCTATGAATGTGATTTGTCATTTGTGTGTCCAGAATCGCTGGATCTGTTTTGGGAGTGGTTTGAGCGTGTATATGGGGGCCAGCCGGACTGAAAGGGGCTTGTCCCTAAAGTTGTCTCACTTCAGCCCTTGATAAAAAATGTGACTATCCTGACAAGTAATGAGTCTATACCCCCTGAGGATTTATGGGTCTGGTTGAGGAGGTTTGGTGAAACATTGTGTCCCCTGTCACGACACCCCGAGTATAAAAGGGGTTAAAGTCGTTAAAACTACAGTGATATCCCCCTTTTTTTTGGCACTTTACTGAATTTTTTCTGCTGCTTTATTATGCCTATTTTAAATGTGTGATCTCAATTGGTAGCCGGCTACCTCGGGGAGTCTGAGTACATGAGCAGGTTGTGAGTGGTGTGTCTGTTACTAGTACTACTTACGATTTTTATATTTCTTGGTGGAGGTTATTGTTACTAATAATTTAATGTGGGTGGATTGTTTATTAATAAAGATTCAATTTGAACTTTCCTAATACCCTATACAATTACCACATCTCTTTACTTAAGAGGGGTCTCTCCTTTTCACCCAAATCCGTCATGAATGAGTTTGAGGTGTTCAAAGACATCAGTCTCTTTTTACGTAAGGTAATCTTCAGATCTTGGCATTCCAATCGTGAAAACACACAGTCTCTGGATCCAAATAACTTAGAGGAACAGGAGGCACTAAATAACCTAATATCACTACTTCACGAGAATCCCGACTCAGAGTCTGATTCGGAAGTCTCCCCAAATTTAGGTATTAATAATAGACCCTCTAATCTGACTATAAAATCTTCTAAAATGCCCCCCATTTCGAAACATAAATGGATAAAACTATTTCTCGATCAAGTACAGAAGGATCTCAGGAAAGTAAACTGGAATTGGAGGGGTCCGACAATCTATCCAGAAAAAAGAGATGTGCGCTAAAAGAACTTCAAGAAGCACCTGATGTGGTAATAAAAGGTAGTGACAAGGGGGGCAACATTGTCCTCCTGTCAGGACAGCAATATGAACAGGAAGTTATGCACCAACTATTGGATACCTCTACCTATTCAAAACGAACTGAAAATCCCTTCCCTAAGATTGTTCAGATCCTTAATGAAAAATTGCTTTTTGCGTTAGAAGCCAATTTAATCTCTAAGAAAGAACTTCACCATCTGTCGGTACGTGAATTTAATATAACAACATTTTATATTATTTCCAAGCTGCACAAATCCCTAACCAATCCCCCAGGGAGACCTATAGTCTCCGCTATTAAGGGACCCCTGGAGAGGATAGGCAAGTACACAGATGCATTGATCAAACAACTAGTTTACGACTTGCCTTCCTTTGTCAGGGATACGAGGAATGTGCTTAGGAAAATTAACAACGTTGTCTGCCTGGAGGGGGCTCTGCTCGTGGGGATTGATATGGAATCCTTATACGAGTGGGGTCTTCAGGGTGTTGGCCACTTCCTGGAAAAGAGCTTTCCATTACTTGCAGCCCAAAACAAGTTTATTCTAGAACTCCTTGAATTTATATTGGCTAATGACTGTTTCCAATTTCTTGGATCCTAATTTCAGCAGAGAATGGGTACCTACATGGGAGCACCATGGGCCCCGTCCTTTGCATGTCTCCATCTGGGCTTATGGGAGGAGGAGTCGGTGTACGTCTCGCCACTGTACCTCAGCCACAGCAAGCTGTGGCTGAGGTACATTGATGATATTTTCATGATCTGGGGCAGCACCCCCAACAGCTGGATATGTTTATGCAGGAACTAAACACCAATGATAGAAACTTTCGTTTCACATATATTTATGATCCAGACACAATTTCGTTTCTGGATCTTTACATCAGTGTCCAGGGTGAACGTTTAATGACTAAGACGTTCTGCAAAAACACGGCGGCTAATACCCACCTTGAGGCAACTGGCCACCACCCCCGCGCTCTGATCCAGGGAATTCCAATTGGCCAATTCCTGAGAATCAGAAGGAACTGCTCCTCGGATGTTGATTTCTGCTGAGCTCTATACACGATTCAGGGAAAAAGGTTATTCTCATAGGTCCATTAGGAGGGCTAAGAAAAGAGCTATAAATACCAAAAGAGAGGAACTGTTGACTATTTCACCCAAGGACAAACAGGGACACTCTTCCCAAAATCTCATTAGAATAATTACAAAGTTCGGGTCTCAGTGGGACCAGGTAAAGGATATTCACTCCAAACATTGGCACATCTTATCGGATGCCCCTATTTTTTGGAGATTTATTGGTGATCGTCCGGTGATGACAGCACGTAGATCCCAAAATCTTGGAGACATTCTGTCTCATTCCGAATATATAAGATCCTCTAGTAAGAATTGGCTTAGTGATCTTCCCCCTCTGAGGGGTAGCTTCTCATGTGGAAAATGTTCTATCTGTAGATATGTTGAGAGGAAGGATGTGTTCACTGATTCCACAGGCCAAAAATTAAAGAATTTATTAACTGCTCCACCACACAGGTGATCTATATGGTCACATGCCCTTGTGGTAAAATCTACGTGGGCAAAACAAAAAGACAACTTAAGGTCAGGATCAGTGAACACATCCAAAGTATCCTCAAGAAAGATGTTGAACGCCCACTCCCTCTACATTTTCTTAATGAACATGGAGGTGATCTGAGTGGCCTTCGGATCAAAGGTATCTATAGACTGAACTTGCCCCTCAGAAGGGGAGACTTTGATCGAATACTGTACCAAAAAGAAAAAATGTGGATTCAACTTTTAAATTCCCTCCAGCCTGCCGGTTTGAACAATGAGTGTAATCTCTCTGTTTTCTTAGAATCCCAATCATTAGGAATACATACATATGTAGATTGATACTCACAACGACAGTATATATGGGATTGTAATGTCTTTTTAGCTAAGAGACATCTTAGATCACCTCTATACATGCTTCTCTCTTTTTCTATATTCTATATCCTAATTATGTCTCTCACCTAGTCCATTTTACTTGATTTCAAGAACTATAACTACCCTATATTATTTGCTGGTCAACTACGTATATGCATATACATTCATTTATGAGTGTCAGTTTATTATTTCAAGCCGGCATCTAAATCTCCAATTATTCACCTGACTATGCCTAATGGGGACCTCTCAAGATAAGCATTTTTTGTTTCTCTCCATTATAATAATCATTTCTTTCTTTTTCATTACCTTTACAGAGAATACTCTTCCTCTTCTTTCTCTCCATGTATTGTAAGCTAAGTTTACTAATTTATCTATATGGATGTGTGTGTGCTTGGGTCTGGGTTTATCAGAGATCTCTATCTGCACAGTGTTAAATGAGCTTTTAGGGTTAACCTTGGAATGTGGGTAGTCTGACTGGAAACCGCTGTTGCTAATTAGGATAATGGTTTTACTATTTAGCTGCTAGTGATCCAGTACTTCTCTAGCTCTGAAGAAAATCGCCTGCCGATTAAAACGCATCAGCTAGACGCCCCTACATTCACAGCACCCACCTTGCTACCTATTTCCAACCTCCCCCCAATCCTCCCCTCTATTGCCCGGCGAACAGATGAACTTTTTGGAACAGCGTGGATTATTATTGTGTTTTAACTCAATGAACGTTTGATTCATCTTCCAAGGACTCATTCTGATCATATTCCAGCTGCTTTTTACCTCATTGTATTCCAACTCCTTTCATCGTATATTGGCAGGTCAGCCACCAACTATTTTTAATAGAGACTGCTACTACATATTGAGGACTTATCCCATTTTTTTTGGCACTTTACAGAATTTTTTCTGCTGCTTTATTATGCCTATTTAAATGTGTGATCTGAATTGGTAGCCGGCTACTGGGGAGTCTGAGTAAATGAGGAGGTTGTGAGTGGTGTGTCTGTTACTAGTACTACTTACGATTTTTATATTTCTTGATGGAGGTCATTGTTGCTAATAATTTAATGTGGGTGGATTGTTTATTAATAAAGATTCAATTTGAACTTTCCTAATACCTGTGTGCTCCTCGTTGAAGAATCCTTTCCTGAGACGCTCTGGTCTTCTTTTACTATAGCTAGAGAGGTAGGTCTTGATGTGCACATTCATTGCTGTCCAGACGACACGGGATTCACTTTTCAGTGAGGTAGTAGTCAGACTAGAATAGATAGTTTTTTTTTTTAAAGGGGAACTCTGCCTTCTCAGCACCAGTGTGTCAGGCAGTGGAGTTTTCTGTATTCTGTTTGTGACTCTGAATAGCCCCGATACACCACCTAGGAGGAAGGGTACCTGGAAGTTAAATTCGGCACTCCTGGACAATGTGAAGGTGAGTCAATCCTTTGGGGATTTTTTTCAGGCACAGGTATCAATCATGGACTTTTGCAGCAGTATGTCAGAGTGGTGGGAGCTTACAAAACGAAGGATTGTTGGGTTTTTTCAAGGCCTTAGGAAGAAATAAACAGCTTGATAAGTATGTCACCTACCAGCGTCTGCGGAGGAAGCCTGATAGGCTTGTGTCGAATAATGGAGATCCGGGGATGAACTCTGAGTTTAAACTCCTGCTCAAAGATTGTCAATACGACAGGCATACCTCTTTGGTTCTGGAAAGGGATTATGGGAAATATCACTTGCCTGACCTCTACCAGAATTGTAAACAAGGTTGAGCAGTTAAGTCAGTTGTAGGCCTGGTTGACAGTACAGGTTCCTTGACAAAGTCCAAGTCGGGAATCCTAGAAACCGCCAGGCAGGGGCGGATCCAGAGTCTAGTCTCGGGAGGGGCACTGCCAGAAAATAAGGCTACTTTCACACTGGGGTGGGCGTTCGTGGTAAAGCGGCGCTATTTTTAGCGCCGTTATAGCGCCGCTATTTGGCCGCTAGCGGGGTGGTTTTATCCCATTTATTTCTACTGAGACACACAGCCGCTATATCCCAATATGACATGCTGGTGCGGGTCCTTGAATAAACCCTGCCTGCATTCTGGGATCCGCACGCATGACATATTGGGATATAGCGGCTGTGTGTCTCAGTAGAAATAAATGGGATGCCGGCATTGGGATGCATGGAACACTTTATGCATCCCCAAGCCAGTAAAAGACAGCCCTGCATGTTAGACGCATGTCTGCAGAACGCCCTGTGTAAATGAAGCCTAAAGATGATTTTTTTCTGTCATTCTATATCATCATCATTATCATGATAATCACACAATACAGGGGCTGTGGCTCAACGCACCTGTACTGTGTGATTATCATGATGATGATTGGTAATTGTAATATGACACATGGAGGGGGTTAATGTACTCACTGATGTATTACTGACCAGTGGCAATTAATTAACCCCTTTGTGCTGCACTAGTGGCAGTGTTTATAAACCCCTTCATGCTGTAGCATAAAAGGGGTTAATTAACATTGATAGTGCCACTGTCATTAATGCTGCACAGAGGGGTTAATTGCCACTGGTCAGTAATACATCAGTGAGTATATTAACCCCCTCCATGTGCCATATTACAATTACCATTGTAAATGATTTAACCCCCCCTCCCCTCCCCCAAAGTGTTAACCTCTTCACAAGGTGTTAACTCATTAATATAAGAATGCCCGCCGTAGCTCATTAACATAACAATTCCTTAGCTAAGTGCTCACTCACTTGCAGTGCACTGAGCTGGCTACAGGTCCATCTTGTCTTCAATCCTGCTGCCTCTGAATCGTGACGTCACACCAGCCGGGACTAGGAAGCTCCTATCGGGTGGAGATCACTCCGCCTGACAGGGAAGTGAAGTGACACTCACACCGCTGTGCTGCAAATCTGCCAGTGTGTAGCAGCGGCCCCGGTGTCACATCACTTCCAGACCCCCATAGTGATGCCACTGACCCCCTCTAAATGAACTGATGGGGCCCAGGGAATATATTTTAGGCCACCTGGGGCTTTGGGAGAGCCAGGGGAAGTAGAAATAAAGTCCCTGCAGCTGCATTTAGAAGCCTCGTAACGCAAATCTGGTGTGGTGGTGGAGGGAGAAAGCCTTGGAGTCAGTACTATTTTCGGGGGGTGGCAATTGCCCCCTGGATCCGCCCCTGCCGCCAGGTCATATTATGCTGACCTCCTGGGCAGGAGGGACCTTGATCGGGCAGGAAAATCAAGTTTTCTGGTTTCTATCCCAAGACTGGGATATGGCAGTTCTCTTGCAAGTTTGACAGAGGACATCACAGCAGATGAGGTGGTTAAGGCTATTGAAAAGCTTGCCCTTAAGAAGTCGCCTGGGCCAGATGGATTTTCAAATTTGGTCCCATCGATTATGGCCTCGCAAATTGGGAAAGCAGGCTGCAAGATGCCGATGCCAAGGTTGCCACCTGGAAGGACTGGAAAATCTCTTACAGGGAAAGGATTGACCTGATTAAAACTTAGCTGATTGCAGTATTTCTGTATGTCAGCTTTGTCTGTGTTTTGCCAGTGTCCTTCTATGTGAGAATCTACAGCTGTTTCTTCCAACTATTATGGGGGAACAAACCGAATCTCGTTAAAAGGTCTGTAACCTACCTTCCCAGGTGGATGGGTGGATTAGGTATGGTCAACCCGGTGTTTTTTTATTCTCTGATGTTTTTGAAACATAATTTTGCTACCATGCTGGCAGAGGAACCGCCAGGGTGGGTTGGTATTTTTCAGTCCTGGTTTAGGTCTTTTCTGGGAAGCTGGGAGAATGGTGGGCCAGTGAAAAGCCTGAGGTTTCGACATGGTGAGCTCCCAGCCTATGTTGCCCATGCCTGAAAATGCTTCGGCAGTGGCGAGTGACGGCGGAGGAAATTAGGTCTCTTCCTAGGAAGACCCTGGAGAGGAGGGTTGTTGAATCTGCCTTTAGTGAGCCACTGGCCTTGAGGGATTGCCCAGGCCCTGTTATGAGGGAGGGTCTGCATTTGCTCAATCTAGAGAGAATCGGGATTTGGCCTGGCGCTCATTTCATGGCAGACTCTATGTAAAGGGCAACCTGAAGCATCGCTCTGCGCAGAACTGTGGTTGTCCAAGAGTACAACGTGGTGGGGTGGAGGAGACAATGGACCACTTCTTGCTTCAGTGCCCCTTCAGTATAGAAGTCTACAAGAGGGTGGGTGGGGCTCTGGGTATCCTTTTCCTCTCCGGCTTGAGTTATGCGGAGTGTTCGTACGGTGCCTTTGAGACACATCAGGATTTTGATTTTGAGACACATTTTATCTAGTTAGCTTAGTAGTCCGTTTCTTCACATGGAATGCACGGTGTTGGGTTTCCATTCGGAAAAAAGTCCTTCCTGTCGAGTTGGTGGTGCACGACATTCTGGGTGAGGTTGGGAAGATTCGGGGGCTTGAGAAGGACAGGTGGTGACCGGGGGTCTGGACAAAGGCGAGGAGGAATGTCAGGTCTCTGTAGCTGCTTTTTGTCAGTCTCTGGGTGTACGGCTTTCTTTCTGTCCTTTCACGTCCCCTAGAGTTTTATATAAGATTGGAGTTTTGGAAAAAGGCCGCATGCATGGGTTACATGTGTAATGGTTTCTTAGCCTGAGGGGGTGTTTAGGTGGGGGGAGGGGCTTTGTTTAGGTTGGTACATTAAGTTTCCTTTATGTTTTTGCTATGCTGATGTAAACTATTTTTGTTTATATATATTTTTATTTATTTTGTATATATTGTGACAGAACCCACTATCACCGTGTTTTTTGGAGGGGGTTATGGTCTGGCCTCCTATCCACAGACTATGGTCCAGCAGAGAACGAGAAATTTGGAGGGCTATTTGCCGTCTCCCACCACCTGGAGAAGATGCCACCTCTAGACATTTGTGTTCGCGGTTGCCGATTCATCGGAACCGGGTGAATGCGGTATCTGTGGCTGGGCTTGTGGAGTAGTTTCCGGCTACCTAAACCTATTAGTCTGGCTGGGCTAAATATATACTTTTATTCCACAAATAATGTACTTTTAGCTGATAAAGGCATATACAAGATGGTGGTATTCCCAAAGCGTGGGGCTACGAGACTTGGGGACAAAATGGCATTGAGATAATGTAATGAAGTTCCCTAGATCAGCTACATCCCTTCCCCCCCTCTTGTTATTGGTGTAATTATGTTGGGTCATGGCCTGTAGACAAAAGGTCTGGAGACATATCTCAGGAGGGGCTGCCTGCTTCTCATAATCCCTTTATGTGTTTCAACTGTAGTTACTGTTTCAAAGTACAAGTGTTGAGTTCCCATTGGTTCTTCCTTGTTCCCTCCCCCTCTATGACAAGGCTAAGGGGAGTGTCCCCAACTGTGTATAAAGGTGGATGTTTTGTATTTAATAAACAGTTTATGCTCTGCGTGTTTAACCCTCAACACCTGTGTGGTTTGCCTCGTGATTGGGGGGTGAAGGGCTGGTTATGGCGAGTCTGTCGGCCGCGGGTGCGTTGAGTATACGAGATCCGTCACATATATGTAAATATGTTTTTATTATGTTTGGAAGATTTTTAATAAACCAAAAATGTACACTCTAATGTCCCCTCCCTCACAGTCACACACTATTATTATTATTTTACATTTATATAGCTCTGACATATACCATGTTTCCCCAAAAATAAGACCTAGCGTGATTGTCGGTGATGGCTGCAATATAAGCCCTACCCCCCAAATAAGCCCTAGTTAAAGTCCTTGTAGGTCTTATTTTCAGGGTAGGGCTTATTTTCAGGGAAACAGGGTAGGGCTTATTTGGGGGGTAAGGCTTATATTGCAGCCATCACTGACAATCACGCTAGGTCTTATTTTCGGGGAAACAGGGTACCGCAGCGCTGTACAGAGATCACTGAACCAATTACATCAGTCTCTGTACATAGGAGCTTACACTCTAATGTCCCCTCCCCCACAGTCACACTCTATTATTATTATACATTTATATGAAGTTTCAGGGTCGATGTCACTCCATGTTAGTACAATGCTGCACCTCCTTCCACACCTCCAGACTCAGCTAACACCACTTACTGTAACCAGCTCTGGTGTCTATTCTTAATTAAAGAGACTTAAAGCTGTACTGACCCGGGTTATATTTCCACCCATCTCCCCTCCTCTTATCCCAGCTATTCCCCTCTTGGCGGCTCTGCCACCATTTTTCATCCAATCATATGTAGGACCCTCTACCTTTAGGTAGGTGCTGAGTGTCGGGTTATGCTGTGATCTAGGCCTGTTTGTTTTTGGCCTGGGGGCAGGAAGTGGTTTAGTGTAGCAGTGGGTGACTGACATGTACTTCAGCTCTTGGGCGCCTCCCCTGTTTCCAGGGAGAATGTTCTGGAAAGGGGGCAGGGCTGAGTGCTGGAGTGACATGGGGTACATGTGAGGAGCTATGACCAATCCCCATCTAGGATTAGCAGGGGGCAGGCCTCCTACATATACTCATGGTCAGCCTGCTGGGGGAGGAGTTGTCGGCTGGGTGAACTGAAGGATGGAGTGCTAGACTGTGGTGCTGGAGGGACACCGCCATCTGGGGGGGGGGGGTGTAACCCCGGCGGAGGAGCTCGGGAGCTGGGAGGGAGCCTATCATAACACGGTCATGGAGAGGTGCTAGGAGAGACCGTTGGTCTGCATGGTCTGGAGTAAGTCCTTCAGGAAGGATCCAGGGAAGGTGTCAGCAAGTGGAAGCACAATGGAGAGATCTGGAAGAGACATGTCAGGGGAGCTGGATGTAGAGCCAGAGGGAGAGACTGTGGAGTTTGGGTCAAATTAATGCAGCCATGAGGGCGGGCTGGATTTGCAAGTCGGACCGCTGGGATCAGTAGTCCATCATCATTAAATCTACTAAAGTGACCGGTTGTCGCCATGAGGGGTACTGCAGGCCCCAGGCCTTCAATGGTTTCATCTTCTACTTAAACTGGGACTTATTCAGAGTGAGGCCTAGTCATATCTGATGGTGTGACAGGAATACTAAGACTGTGACAGGAGGAGATGTTCTGAGGTAAAAGTCTGTCAAGTTCATTGTCGGCCATCTTGTCTTATCTCAAGAGTGTGACGCGCTCATTTCTACATCCTATGGGAAGAAGTGTAACACATCTATTGCTATAACATTTCAACTATTCATTGTTTCTATGGGCCTCCCATGTCCCTTCCCCAACCAAGTTCAATCCCATAAAATAACAAAAACAAGCAAAAGACTATTCATTGACTAAAGGAGTGTGTCTAATGGGTGTCTGGCAGCAGGGTGAAATGTATGGATGTAGTAACTCATAGCAACCACCCGCTACACATATTATAGGACCAATGACTACATTTCCAACCACCACTACACACGAGGAACTTCCTAAGCCCAGACTCACCATCTGAAGTCCCTCCAATTTTATCATGGCATCATGTAAAGGCTGATTGTATGAAATGATTGTATAGTGTGGAAGTCTCCCTCTCTGTAGCTGTATTATTGTAGATGGATAAAGCAATATGGAGGTTCTTTTCTATAAGATCAGATCTCCTCCCAGCCCCCCATCATAGTACATTGGGGGGGAATTCTTCATAGGTCGGTATATCTCATCACTATCAATATTGTGTAGTAATGGAGATGGAAAACTCTCTGTACATCCCGCCATACGCGGCCTCTTGTACTATTGTACTGTCTGTGTGTTCATATTCTGGTTTTATTACAGCCTCACCTTCACAGGACATCACTGTCTATATATCATCCATCTACTGAACTTATCACCATCATCTAGAAGGAGAATGAAGATCTCATTACCTTTCAGGTGTAGTGGATATTCTTTTATAATTGTCCTTCCACTATGAATGATATCCAGGCGGATGTGAACTCCGTGTTCTTCAGATGTCGGAGTGAATGTCAGCTCTGTGGTTCCAGAGAACATCCTGGATTCTGGGTCTTTCTGGAAGTTTTCTGTCCAATCCTCAGACTTGAATTTGGTTAATCCCCGATACCACTGAATGATGGGATTTCCAGGATACATATTACGCATTGCACAGGATAATGTCACCGTCTTCTCAGGCTCAGGCTGTGGAGGGTCACATTGTATGTCACGCACAGTGGGCGGAGAGCCTGCAATATAGAGGAATCCCAGTGTTATACAACATGAAAAAAAATTTTTAAAAAAAAGGGAAAAAAAAAAGCATACCACTAATAAATGAGACCCCCCTCTGTATAATATCGGGATATTGGAAGGACACATTGCCCAGACTGCACTGTCCTGTCATTGTGATGGGAACTTCCTGTCACATCCAATCCCCCGGAAGTAATAAGTGTCTCCATATTATTACATATAAGGGAGTCTCAGAAAGGTAGTTAGAAAAAAACAAGCAGCGCTGGTCTGTACGACCCTCTGGGCTCTCTCATTAATTGCACTAGTGACTAAATAATAGTTTTCACTCATATACAATATTTGCTAAAATAAGCAGTAAATAACATATCATATAAAATTACCAATATATAAAAAACAATCCAAAAATATCGTGCAAAAGTAGCATAATCATAAAGTGCTAATAAAGTGCAAATGATAGAAAAAAAAGTGTCCAAAAAATTATTGTCCAATCAGAAATCAATAAAAAGTCTGTGAGATCCAAAAGGAGAAAATCGCAAAGAAACATTCCAATATTGTGCTATATAAACCTCTCTAAGGTGTTTTTCATGTCTCTGTGTGTAACATCCAGTGTGATCCCCATCACCATTCACACTAAATGACCTCACCAGAGATAATGGCTGGTCAAGTTATAGAACAGCTACTGCACACATTGCTGATCCCTTTAAAGGTTAACCACTTGAGCCCCGGACCATTATGCTGCCTAAGGACCAGAGGTCTTTTTCCAATTTGGCACTGCGTCGCTTTAACTGTTAATTGCGCGGTCATGCAATGCTGTACCCAAACGAAATTTGTGTCCTTTTCTTCCCACAAATAGAGCTTTCTTTTGATGGTATTTGATCACCTCTGCGGTTTTTATTCTTTGCGCTATAAACGGAAAAAGACCGAAAATTTTGAAAAAAAATGATATTTTCTACTTTTTGTTATAAAAAAAATCCAATAAACTAAATTTTAGTCATACATTTAGGCCAAAATGTATTCGGCCATATGTCTTTGGTAAAAAAAATGTCAATAAGCGTATATTTATTGGTTTGCGCAAAAATTATAGCGCCTACAAACTAGGGTACATTTTCTGGAATTTACACAGCTTTTAGTTTATGACTGCCTATGTCATTTCTTGAGGTGCTAAAATGGCAGGGCAGTACAAAACCCCCCCAAATGACCCCATTTTGGAAAGTAGACACCCCAAGGAAATTGCTGAGAGGCATGTTGAACCCATTGAATATTTATTTTTTTTGTCCCAAGTGATTGAATAATGACAAAAAAAAAAAAAAATATTTACAAAAAGTTGTCACTAAATGATATATTGCTCACACAGGCCATGGGCATATGTGGAATTGCACCCCAAAATACATTCAGCTGCTTCTCCTGAGTACGGGGATACCACATGTGTGGCACTTTTTGGGAGCCTAGCCGCGTACGGGGCCCCGAAAACCAATCACCGCCTTCAGGATTTCTAAGGGCGTACATTTTTGATTTCACTCTTTACTGCCTATCACAGTTTCGGAGGCCATGGAATGCCCAGGTGGCACAAAACCCCCCCAAATGACCCCATTTTGGAAAGTAGACACCCCAAGCTATTTGCTGAGAGGCATGGTGAGTATTTTGCAGCTCTCATTTGTTTTTGAAAATGAAGAAAGACAAGAAAAAACATTTTTTTTTTCTTTTTTCAATTTTCAAAACTTTGTGACAAAAAGTGAGGTCTGCAAAATACTCACTATACCTCTCAGCAAATGGCTTGGGGTGTCTACTTTCCAAAATGGGGTCATTTGGGGGGGTTTTGTGCCACCTGGGCATTCCATGGCCTCCGAAACTGTGATAGGCAGTGAAGAGTGAAATCAAAAATTCACGCCCTTAGAAAGCCTGAAGGCGGTGATTGGTTTTCGGGGTCCCGTACGCGGCTAGGCTCCCAAAAAGTCCCACACATGTGGTATCCCCGTACTCAGGAGAAGCAACAGAATTTATTTTGGGGTGTAATTTCACATATTCCCATGGCATGTTTGAGCAATATATCATTTAGTCACAACTTTGTGCAAAAAAAAAAAAAAAAATTGTCTCTTTCCCGCAACTTGTGTCACAATATAAAATATTCCATGGACTCGACATGCCTCTCAGCAAATAGCTTGGGGTGTCTACTTTCCAAAATGGGGTCATTTGGGGGGGTTTTGAACTGTCCTGGCATTTTATGCACATTTAGAAGCTTATGTCACACATCACCCACTCTTCTAACCACTTGAAGACAAAGCCCTTTCTGACACTTTTTGTTTACATGAAAAAGTTATTTTTTTTTGCAAAAAAATTACTTTGAACCCCCAAACATTATATATTTTTTTAAAGCAAATGCCCTACAGATTAAAATGGTGGGTGTTTCATTTTTTTTTTCACACAGTAATTGCGCAGCGATTTTTCAAACGCATTTTTGGGGGAAAAAACACACTTTTTAAAATTTTAATGCACTAAAACACACTATATTGCCCAAATGTTTGATGAAATAAAAAAGATGATCTTAGGCCGAGTACATGGATACCAAACATGACATGCTTTAAAATTGCGCACAAACGTGCAGTGGCAACAAAATAAATACATTTTTAAAAGCCTTTAAAAGCCTTTACAGGTTACCACTTTAGATTTGCAGAGGAGGTCTACTGCTAAAATTACTGCCCTCGATCTGACCTTCGCGGTGATACCTCACATGCATGGTGCAATTGCTGTTTACGTTTGACGACAGACCGCCGCTTGCGTTCGCCTTAGCGCGAGAGCAGGGGGGGACAGGGGTGCTTTTTTTTTTTTTCCTTTATTATTTTTTTGCTTTTTTAATCTTACTTTTAAACTGTTCCTTTCATATTTCTTTTTTTTAATCATTTTTATTGTTATCTCAGGGAATGTAAATATCCCCTATGATAGCAATAGGTAGTGACAGGTACTCTTTTTTGAAAAAATTGGGCTCTATTAGACCCTAGATCTCTCCTCTGCCCTCAAAACATCTGACCACACCAAGATCGGTGTGATAAAATGCTTTCCCAATTTCCCAATGGCGCTGTTTACATCCGGCGAAATCTAAGTCATAAAATGCTCATAGCTTCCGGTTTCTTAGGCCATAGAGATGTTTGGAGCCACTCTGGTCTCTGATCAGCTCTATGGTCAGCTGGCTGAATCACCGGCTGCATTTTCAGGTTCCCTGTTGAGACAGGAGAGCCAGAGAAAAACACGGAAGACGGTGGGGGGGGGGGCATTCCCTCCCACGGCTTGTAAAAGCAGTCTAGAGGCTAATTAGCCACTAGGATTGCTTTTACATGAAAGCCGACCGCTGGCTGAAAAGAATGATACCAAGATGATACCTAAACCTGCAGGCATCATTCTGGTATAACCACTCAAAGTCGTGAATGGCGTACCTGAAGACAAAAAAATGGTTAACAATAAAGCACAGTAAACGGTAAAGTGTAAAAAATTGCATACCTGAAAAACAAACATGATAAAACAAAATAACAATAAAACATTGCAGAATAGAATACAGTAAAAAAGAGCAGAACAATAGAGAGAGAGAATAGAGAGAGAGAGAACAATAAAACAACAACTATTTTTTTTAATTTTATATATTTTTTTTTTTTTACACTTTTTTTGTAACTAACTTTTATAACTGTAACCGGTTCCAGGTTCGGGTCTCTCACAATGCGATGGCATCTTGGGAGACCCTGTGAAATGGCGCCTAGTCTGTGCAATGCTGTACCCTACGCTAATACTCAACTAGTGAATGGTAGCGTTCAAAACATTCACCAATGCAAAGACCAGGATTGTCAGGACAGGAGGGACAATAATAGCGGGTGTCACGCCTATATCCGCGCTTGCTGCAGACACAACATCTTTTTTGGGGGGGTTCGTTGGGTAGGGGTACTCAGGAGGACATAAAGAAAATGCCTCTCATGCAGCCGACTGCATTTGGTTGGGGATGTGAATGGGGGAAGTACGGGCGCTGCAGAAGTGGTGGGTTCCCAATTAGGATTGGCGAATGCAGCAGGAAGGGCATTATGGGCACGACGGGCCTGTGTTTGTCTTCTTGGTGGCAGCGGGACACTACTTGTGCTTGCCACCTCACCAGCTTGAACTGCACTTATGGGACTCGCCACGTCACCAAGTGTTACTGCAGTGCTGGATTGCCTATGACCGGGGTGTACTAGGCCGCTGGCGCTTGCCAGTTCACCAAAACGCTACCAAAAAAACTGTTAGCGATCGCAGGGATCAGGCCTGACTCTGCGAACGCTGCAGTTATGTGTTTAGTGTTTTGTAAGTGACAGTGATCGGTCGATACTGCACTTGGGTGGGCTGGGCCGGGCCGGGCGGAGGGGCAAAACGCAGGTGCTAGCAGGTATCTGGGCTGATCCCGCTAACACTGCGTTTTTGGGAACCCTAAACTGCTGGGGACGCCATTATAGATCTGATCGGATCAGATATTGATCCGTTCAGATACTATACCACTAAGGGAGGTGTATGCTGCGTGCGTGGGTGTTAGCGGTACTGGCACTAATCTGACGCTGCCTGGGGCGACGCATATCACCGCCGGGCGATCAGGGGGTTAAACTTTTATTCAGTAATAAACAGCGGGTGCCCTGACACTATAAAAAATAAACAAACTAACCAGCGTCACCCGTAACGGTTATACGGTGATCAGTGGTGAAAGGGTTAACTAGGGGGCAATCAAGGGGTTAAAACATTTATTAGGTAGTATATGGGGGTCCCTGACGCTATAAAACGCTGACGGCGAACCTAAATATTTACCTCCCTAACTAGCGTCACCAGCGACACTAATACAGCAATCAGAAAAATGATCGCTTAGCGACACTGGTGACAGGGGGTGATCAAGGGGTTAAAACTTTATTAGGGGGGGTTAGGGGGGTACCCTAGACCTACAGGGGGGTAACAGTAACTGTCACAAACTGACACCTAGCAGTAATCAGAAAAAACAAAACAAAAAAAAAAAAACTGCTGGTGTCAGTTTGTGACAGGGGGGGGGTGATGGGATCGGGGTGTTTTGTATGCCTGGCATGTTCTACTGTGTGTGTGTAGTGTTGTGCACTCACTCACATGTCGTCTCTCCTCGGGCCGGAACGGAAACTACCGACCCGAGGGGAGATGACATCACTTCCTTTGCTGCTGTTTAGCATACAGCAGCAAAGGAGTGTTCCCATTGGCCGGCGGCGATCGCGAGGGGGGGGGGCCACGAACGGATGGCCTCCCCCTCGTCTCCGATCGCCGGGGAACAAAACGGGACCGCCTCGGGCGGCGGGGGGGGGGTCCGATCGGACCCCCCACCCGCGGGAGGCAAATCACGTACATGTACGTGATTTTGCCTGCCCGTGCCGCCTTGCCGACGTACATCGGCGTGAGGCGGTCCTTAAGTGGTTAATGACTCCACGATAATGACTCCAGACTCGGTCCCTAAACCCTCTCATACAGGTCCCGATCACACATACAGTGCCTTGAAAAAGTATTCATACCCCTTGAAATTTCCCACATTTTGTTACAACCAAAAACGTAAATGTATTTTATTGGGATTTTATGTGATAGACCAACACAAAGTGTCACATAATTGTGAAGTGGAAGGAAAATGATAAATAATACAAATAAATATGTGAAAAGTCTGGGGGGAGGGACATTTGTATTCTGCCCCCTTTATTCTGATACCCCTAACTAAAATCTAGTGGAACCAATTGCCTTCAGAAGTCACCTAATTAGTAAATAGAGTCCACCTGTGTGTCATTTCATCTCAGTATAAATACAGCTGTTCTGTGAAGCCCTCAGAGGCTTGTTAGAGAACCTTAGTGAACAAACAGCATCATGAAGGCCAAGGAACACACCAGACAGGTCAGGGATAAAGTTGTGGAGAAGTTTAAAGTGGTTGTTAACCCACTCCAGCTAAATCATTTTATCTCCTCTGTACCATAATAACAAGTGTCCCTGTGCCTGTATAATGTATAAAAATCTTCTGATCTGTACCTATATGAGCTCCGCTGTGGGCACTCAGCTGACTTGTCAGCTCTCTTCACTCTCTGGCTCATAGCTGCAGTGGGCGGGGCCGAGCAGTCCCACTGACGTCAGCCAGGGAGGAGAGGCGAGAGGAGAGAGAGAGAGAGAAAGAGCCGCGCGTTAGCTGAGCGCTTGGAGCGGAGATCATATAATTACAGATCGGAAGACTTTTTACATTACACAGGCACAGGGACACTTATTATTATGGTACAGAGGAGATAAGATGATTTAGCTGGAGTGGGGAGAGCAGCAGGAGTGTGGGGGGGGGGGGAGATTGGGTTTTACGGATGCTGGTAATGGCAGACAGGCAGTGAGGGGAGGACAACAGAGAGGACACAGGAGAGCAGATAGCAGGCTGTGGATGACGGAATCCCATAAACTGACCATGGTGTCAGCAGCCCTGATTATAGTGGTCAGTTTGCAGAGGGGAGGGTATAGCCAGGCAGGATCAGCCAGGTATTACAGGTGTTACAGGGGGGCAAATGACACAGCACAAGCACTGTGCTGTATAACATGCTCTAAGGGAACAGGATCTGTTTTTTTTTTTTTTTGGGGGGGGGGTTAACAAACACTTTAAAGCAGGGTTAGGTTATAAAAAATCTCCCAAGCTTTGAACATCTCACGGAGCTCTGTTCAATCCATCATCGGAAAATGGAAAGAGTATGGCACAACTGCAAACCTACCAAGACATGGCCGTCCACCTAAACTGACCGGCCGGGCAAGGAGAGCATTCATCAGAGAAGAGCCAAGAGGTCCATGGTAACTCTGGAGGAGCTGCAGAGATCCACAGCTCAGGTGGGAGAATCTGTCCACAGGACAACTATTAGTCGTGTTCTCCACAAATCTGCCCTTTATGGAAGAGTGACAAGAAGAAAGACATTGGTGAAAGAAAGTCATAAGAAGTCCTGTTTGTAGTTTGTGAGAAGCCATGTGGAGGACACAGCAAACATGTGGAAGAAGGTGATCTGGTCACATGAGACCAAAATTAAACTTTATGGCCTAAAAGCAGAACGCTATGTGTGGCGCTATGTGTGGCGCTATGTGTGGCGCTATTTATTTGTATCATTTATCATTTTCCTTCCAATTCACAAATATGTGACACTTTGTGTTGGTCTATCACATAAAATCCAATAAAATACATTTACGTTTTTGGTTGTAATGACAAAATGTGGAAACTTTCAAGGGGTGTGAATACTTTTTCAAGGCAATGTAGAGACAGGATAGAAGGAAGGCTTCCATAGTGTAAAAACATTTGAAAAAAACAGGCTTTAATTAAAATAATCAAAACACCCACATATTCATAAGGGTTGATTTACTAAAGGCAAATAGACTGTGCACTCTGCAAAGTGCAGTTGCTCCAGATCTTAGTAAATGAGGTAAAGCTTCACTTTGCAAAGAATATCCGATCACGTGCAAGGAAAATAAAAAAACAACATTTTTGCTTGCACATGATTGGATGATGGAAGTCAGCAGAGCTTTTGCTTCCTGACACTAAAATGTCACATGATGAAACGCGTAGGGAGGGACAAGGACACTGATGTCACTGTGCATGCCAGTGTCCTGCTTGTGGCTTGATTCACCAGCCGGAGACAATAGGCTACATGAACAAGAGTTGTTACCCTAGTGTCAGACACTATGATCTTTTATCTCCACTATGTTCTACTGTATGTGTGACCTGTATGAGAGGGTTCAGGGATGCAGTCTGGAGCCATTAACCTTTAAAGGGATCAGCATTGTGTGCAGTAGCTGTTCTATAACTTGACCAGCCATTATCTCTGGTGAGGTCATTTAGTGTGAATGGTGATGGGGATCACACTGGATGTTACACACAGGGGCATGAAAAACACCTTTGAGAAGTTTATATAGCACAATATTGGAATGTTTCTTTGGGATTCTCTCCTTTGGATCACACAGATTTTTTATTTTCATATTTTATGATTGTGTTTTGAGATCTAAGTCCCCAAATATTTTTGTGGCGCTGTTGTTTATCGAGTCTCAGAAGGTAAATATACATTATATGGAGAGATTTGTCCCACTTACATAAATCTTCCAGTGTCCAGATGACGGATTTTGGTCTCGATAGGCTGACATGCTGAACCTGACATCGTAATTTCTTCCACAGATCCTTCATTGTTGGGGTGTAACTGGAAGTGCTGGTCACATGATATAGTTCATCATTATCCGGGAGGGGGGCAGTGATGTATGATGGTAATATGATGTCATCTTCCGTGTACCATGTGACTTGTATGTCTGGCGGGTAAAATGAATGAATCCTACAGGAGAGATCCATCTTCTCACCGACACGAACAACTTCCTGAGTCTTCACTATGGAGTCCAATACCGGAACCGCTGAAATAAAACAAACCGAATTTAGGCCGGAATAATAGTCATTATATACATATTCCCTGTAATAAGAATATTACCATGAAATAGCCATGTCATAGCAGCCGCTGGATAGATGCAGGAATTACACTGCTCAGGGGCACTGCTGCCAACCTACCAAGCTGAAATTTACTGGCACAACACCCAAAATTTACTGACACAGCCACATTTTTACTGGCATTTCAAAATTGCAGTTTTAAGTGCAAATTTCAGTACTTAATCTACAAACAACTACAATATACAGTTAGTAATGTGATTTCAAGTAGATCTGAAAGAAAAAAAACATTGTTTTATATAGCAAGGCAGGTTATTATAACCCATCAATTTTTTGTCACCTATGTCCGCACAGAGAGAGAGACACACACAGACAGCCTTTGCCCCCCCAAAGAGACTGCTTTTGCCCCCACTGAGAGACACAGTCTTTGCCCCCAACAGCAAAAGAGCCTCAGGCTGCAGTGCCCAGAAAACAGACTGCTACCCCCTCCCGGCTCAGGGAAGACAAGATTTGGGCACATATGAAAATGACTGACTGACAGCACTTCAGCAGTGCAACACAGATGACTACCATGAAAGTGACAGTTACCAGGCAGGCCTGGTCCCCAGCAGCCCACTCTACCATAAGAGGGAAAGATGAGCACACAATGAAGCTGAATTTGACTTGCAGCACAGATGATAAATAACTCACCTCCTACAGTGACAGTCTCTCTCCACCTCGGCCCAGGGCTTTGTTTTGAGCTGTATCTCCACCTGAGAGCTTTGAGTCTGCAGGCTTGCCTTGCTTGTGTGCCTGGTCTGTTCATTGCCGTGGATGATCCAACAGTCTCCATCCCTCAGACAGCATAATAGTCTGCCAGCCACTTACTGTCTCCACCATGAAGTCCCCTCCGCTCTACCCACTCAGCTGATGGTGCAGGTAGGGGCACAGTGCTGTGGTGGTGGGAATCCCTGACTCCTCACAGGCTCCATCACTTCCAGGCAGACAGGACCGACCTCCTCCTCCTCCGCACTGTCACTGTGGCGAAATGAACGAAAATGGACGGAGCGCGGCACCTGACATTCAAAAATGGCGCCAGGCAGCACCATCACTTTACTGCGCATGCACCCGCCCTGCCGAGCATGTATGAGATTTCCCGAGCCCGGCCGGCTTCAGAATGGCGCATGCGCAGTCTTTTTTATGGGCACAGTTGCTCGTAACGGACATTTACGGGTGGCCCGAAAATGGGCTGAAATTTACGGGCTGCCTATAAATTAACGGACAGTTGGCAACACTGCTCAGGGGCTCAGAATCAGGACATTCCATGGAAAAGAGGATCTCAAAAGTGCTGAGAGACCAAAGAGTGAGCAGAAGGTTTGGGCAGCTCATAAATTACACATCTGATCTTACTTATGTCAGTTTGGGGCAAACCTGTCACATTCAGAGAAAAGAGGAGCAAGATAGAGTTTACATAGGAAAAAAGTGAAGACTTCTACCAGACTGCAACTCGAGTATAGAGGAACATTAAGAGTAGGGATGGGCCAAACACCCATAATGAATAAGCGCAGCGTCTCTGTATGAAACGTGTCTACCTGTACCTGTTTGCCTGTTCTGTGGTGTTATTCATGTTACGGATTTTACAATAAATAGATTCATTACTACCTTCGTGTGCAGCCATCCATTGCTTTTATCCATATTGCACGGCCGGCGAGCCGAGGCTAGCACCCCTGGGAGAAGTCCATTCCCCACAGCTTACCTGGCTCCATCACTCACCTGGAGTGGCATTTTCTTTTCCTATTACCCCCCCAGTTCGGTTCGCACCAGAACATGCGAACAGACAAAAAGCTATAGCGAACATGTTAACCCGGGGCGGTCGGCTTCGTTCCAGGAGTGATCCGTCCTGAGGGGGAGGCCACTGATTCATGGAGTGAATTATCTATCTATTAATGTCTGATATTGATGTTAATTATATATTATCAATATTTGGGATTTTCACTTTTATTTATTTTAGCGCTGCTATTGTTTTCTTTTTCTGTACTATTTGGTGTATCTCACTTTTAGCAGCTGCCTTTTTTTTTACTGTTTTTTAGATATAGCGCGGTATTTTCCTTTTTTTAGCACACTAACACCAGTACACATAGGCACACAAATCATCCCCCAATCACCCCCTAGTTAACCCCTGCACCCCCTGTCACAGTGTCAACAATTGCAGTTTTCATTTTTTTACTGATCACTGTATTTGGTGTCATTTGTGACTGTTATAAGTGTTAGGACAATTAGTGGTAGGCCCCGTTAGGTCTAAGGTACCCCCCTAACCCCCCCTAATAAAGGTTTAACCCCTTGATCGCCCCCAGTTAATCCTTTCACCCCCATCGCCAGTGTCACTAATCAATCTTTTTTCTGATCGCCGTATTGGTGTGACGGGTGACGCTAGGTAGCCTGTTAGTTATTTAGGTTCACCCCATATACTACCCCTGATTGCCCCCTAGTTAACCCTTTCAGCCCCTGTCACCAGTGATCACCGTATAAGTGTTACGGGTGACGCTGGTTAGTTTATTTTTTATAGCGTCAGGGCATCCTCCGTTTATTACCCAATAAAGGTTTAACCCCCTGATCGCCCGGCAGGTGATATCAGTTAGGTTTTAGTGTAAGATAGGGTCTGCGTCGCCCCAGGCAGCGTCATATTAAAGCCACTAGCGCTAACACCCACGCATGCAGCATACACCTCCCTTAGTAGTATAGTGTCTGAACGGATCAATATCTGATCCGTTCAGTGTTAGTGGGATCAGCCCAGATACCTGCCAGCACCTGCGTTTTGCCCCTCCGCCCAGCCCAGCCCACCCCACCCAAGTGCAGTATCAATCGATCACTGTCACTTACAAAACACTAAACACATAACTGTAGCGTTCGCAGAGTCAGGCCTGATCCCTGCGATCGCTAACAGTTTTTTTGGTAGCGTTTAATACAGTTGCTAGCAGTCAGGAGCTTTTTTTCCTGTGAGTCTCACTAGTGTACCAGTAAATTTAGAGCCCAAAATGGCAAATCGAAGGTACACTAGTGAAGAGACCTACACGTTTCTGAGCATGACAGATAGTGAAGAGGAAGTCACTCATCTGTCAGATGTAGAGGACAGCGGCACCCTGATAGATAGCTCTGACGACAGTTGTGGTCCCTGCCAAGGTCAGGCATACCAGACCCCGATCTTCTTCTGCTGTCGTTGAGTTGCAAGAACTGCAGGGCTCTCGTATGAAGCAGAGCAGTACTAGTGCCGCTATTCCTTCTGGTGAACTAACAAGCACCAGCTGCCTACTATGCCCTGGTCGTACATCCAGCACTGCAGTATATCGTGATGAGTCCCCTAAGTGCAGTTCAAGCTGGTGAGGTGGCAAGCACAAGTAGAGTCCCGCTGCCACCATGAAGACAAAGACAGGCCCATTGTGCCCATAGTGCCCTTCCTGCAGAATTTGCCAATCCTAATTGGGAATTCACCATATGCCCGTGTTCTCTACTTCCATGGCCAGGGCACGATACGAGCAGATCTTGCGGTTTATGCACTTCAACAACAATGAACTCTGTCGTCCTCGTGGAGACCCTGGGTACGATCGGCTCTACAAAATTGGGCCCCTCTTAAACCCCTTCAACCAACGTTTTGCAGACTTGTTTACTCCCCATCAAGTTGTCTGCATTGATGAGTCCCTGATTAAGTTTTCTGGCCACTTGTCTTTCAAACAGTATCTTCCCAGCAAGCGTGCCAGATACGGGGTCAAGATGTATAAGCTCTGTGACAGGGTCACAGGCTATACATGTAGTTTTATGGTTTACGAGGGAAGAGATAGTCACGTAGAGCCGGAGAACTGCCCTGATTACATAGGGAGCGCTGGCAAGATTGTGTGGGACTTGGTGTCACCTTTATTCGGAAAGGGTACCATTTGTATGTGGACAAATATTACACGAGCGTACCACTTTTTAGTCACTTGTTTGATCAGCAGATTGGAGCATGTCGCACCGTGCGACCTAATCGCTGGGGCTTTCCCCAGCGGCTTGTAGATTCCTGTCTTAGGCTGGGGGAGAGAGTCTGCTTGAAGTGTAATAATTTGCTCGCTGTGAAGTGGAGAATGTTTTCGTTCTGTCCTCCCTTCACGCAGACACGACGGTCCAAATTCCTACGGCGACTGGTGTTGTGGAGAAACCCCTCTGTGTCCACGAATATAACCTTAATATGGGTGGGGTGGACCTCAACGACCAGTTGTTGGCGCCGTACCTAGTTTCCCGTAAGGCCAGACGCTGGTATAAAAAGTGTCTGTATACTTATTCCAATTGGCTTTGCTGAACGCTCATGTGCTATACTGAGCTTCAGGATGGACTGGATCCTTCCTTAAATTCCAGGAAGAGATCGTCAGAGCCCTTCTGTATCCAGACGGTGCTCCACCTCACCTTCCCCAACCAAATGCAGTAAGCCGGCTGCATGAGAGGCATTTTCCGCATGTCCTCCCTGGTACCCCTACCCAACGAGCCCCCCAAAGGAAATGTTGTGTCTGTAGAAAATATACATAGGCGTGACACCCGCTATTATTGTCCCTCCTGTCCTGACAATCCTGGTCTTTGCATCTGTGTTTTGAACGCTACCATACACTAGTTGAGTATTAACGGAGGGTACAGTGCTGCACAGACTAGGCACACTTTCACATGCTCTCCCAAGATGCCATCGCATTTTGAAAAACCCGAACCTGGTAAAAAAAAAAAAAAATAAAATAAAAAAAATTGTTGTTTTGTTGCGCTCTCTCTCTCTCTCTATTGTTCTGCTCTTTTTTACTGTATTCTATGCTTAACTGCAATGTTTTATTGTTATTAAGTTTTATCATGTTTGCTTTTCAGGTATGTAATTTTTTTTTTTACTTTACTGCTTACTGTGTTTTATTGTTAACCATTTTTTTGTTTTCAGGTACGCCATTCAGTTGAAGCGCGGATTTATTTATCTTGACAGCAACAGCGTTTGCTCCCACGATACATAAAGCCGTGACTCCAGCGCTGTAGGAGGTGATTTCACCACCACAGTTTAAAAAAAGAGCATATAGCTGAAGCACGGGGGCAGCAGGGGTGGAAGAGCAATTTACTCTTGACTTTTGGGGCGGATGCCCCCATGCTTCGGCATATATATACAGTATATATTAGGCACAGATTGCATTAAAAATGTATTATTTTTTACTATGCTTTTTTTGTATTGGCTTTGCAGGTATGGTATGTCTTACTGTTATACTGTAATGTTACTTTGTTTTATTGTTAACCATCATTTGCTTAGCAGGTACGACAATCAGATGCAGCACTGATTTATTTATCTTGACAGCAACAGCGTTTGCTCCCATGATACGTAAAGCCATGACTCCAGCGCTGTAGGAGGTGATTTCACCACCACAGTTAAAAACAAGACGGTGCATGTATGCCCATCATTAAAAGTGGGTGGATGAAGGGAGGTATTCTAATGGTGGGCATACTCACCGATCAATCACTTTTTCTTTCTCGAACATCACGGGACACAGAGCCACAGTAATTACTGATAGGTTATATAGGTATCACTGGTGATTGGACACTGGCACACCCTATCAGGAAGTTCAACCCCCTATATAATCCCTCCCCCTTGCAGGGATACCTCAGTTTTTACGCCAGTGTCTTAGGTGATGGACGTGTAAAGATGTCCTGTGCTGAGCTCCAAAGGGAATATCCTGATATCCTATACTGGGGCAAGCCAGGCGAACCGGATCCATTCAAAGTGTCTTTTCATGGCCGAATTGAATAGTACCCGGGCCTCGTGTCCGAAGAAACGAGGTTTTACCCGTAACGCTTCTCTTTTTAGAGAGCTGGACCCCGCAGATCAGAAAATGGCTTTAAACTTCCTAATTTCTGGCGAGGTGCTTTATGGTCCCAGAACTGTTGGATCCCCCTACTGATGGGGGCCCCAGTCTCTGACGGTTTTTTCAAACGGAGCCCACCATGAGAGGTGAAGATTGGGTCTGTGTAAACAGCACCCTGCGGCTGGATAAGGTAAGAGGAGATTCCACAGAATTTTTGAGTTCTAGTGGCTTTTCTCCTTTAAGGTAAATGCATGCTATGCCTATTGTGACCACCGGGGGCTGCCAAGAGCACAAACCTGCACATGCTGACTGTCTGTCTCAGGTGTTTTCATCGCTGATTATGTCCCAGCGTCTCAAGCAGGCTGCAAGCAGGTAAGATGGAAAGGGGGATTTCTCATGTTTGAATGTTCCCCCCAGGCTAGAGAGGGGCCACAGGGGTCTAGAAAGTGGTTATACCACCCGGGCTCTGCGGCCTAATGGCCACCATCTCTGAAGATAGCCGTTCAGGCAGATCTTGTTACCAGCCTCCCTCCCTCCCCCCCATCCCTAGCCTTTCTCCAGAAGCATGACAGGAGAGTCGGCAGCGCGGGAAGCGCTTGTTTTTTTCAAAACTCGAGGGGGGGGCGGTAGAGGAGGGGGCGGGACGTCAGCACAGGTGCTTAGACTCCCTCTCAGGCCAGCTGCAGGCTATTAGAGGCACTCTGTACAGGTGCACACAGCCTTCTGAGAGACACAGAGCTGACGGTCGCATGTAAGGTGGGACACAGGCATTCTCCTAGGCAGCATTTACTGAAGTAACACCAGAGTGAGCATTGGGTAGCAAGGCTTTTAGCCAGACTACATCGCTCAGCAGGCAGTGTTCATTTGTATACCTCACACCTTGTTGCTTTGCACTATGGGTAGAAGAGGTTCAAGCACCCCAGGAACCAGAGACACTAGGGGATCTCGTTCAGGTTCTGAGGGCCCCCTGTCGGCAGCATCCTCCCCCCCTAAAGATGGGCCAGGGACGGCTAGCCAGGGAGAGCCATCGGGGTCAGGGGCCACACCTGCCTCTGGCACTTCAGCCCCTGTATATATTACACAAGAGGTTTTTTCCTCAACCATTAATGGTCTAGAGGAAAGATTAATGGCCGTGATTACGTCTTCACTCAGTGGAAGAAAACGCACTAGGCTTTCCTCTGTTCCCCAAGACCCTCAGACAGAGGAGCTCTGGGATAAAGGAGATGAATCCCTTTCAGAGGATCAGGATGGGACGGATGATTCCTCTTCGGAGGAATCAGGTGGAGAGGGACTCTCTGCGACTTCCCAAGAGGAGAAAGTCTTAGTGCAGATCCTCACTGGATTGGTCCGCTCCACATTTAAGTTGCCCATACCTGAAACTGCTAAAGAATCCTCTTCTGCTTTGGGGTCACGGAAACCTTTCGAAGCAGCACATGCTTTTCCTGTTCATACTTTACTTGAAAAGCTCATTTATTCTGAGTGGGATCACCCAGACAAACGTTTTTTTCCGCCGAGAAAGTTTTCAACACTTTATCGGATGGAAGAAAAGTTTATTAAAATGTGGGGAATACCGGCTATTGATGCCGCCATTTCCTCCGTAAATAATAGCCTGACTTGTCCTGTAGACAATGCTCAGATGCTCAGGGATCCTGTAGATAAAAGGATGGAATCCCTATTGAAGGATGTTTTCTCCTTAGCAGGATCAGTGGCCCAACCTGCAGTAGCAGCGATTGGAGTCTGTCAATACTTAAGAGACCATGTTAAGCAGGTCATCAAAGTATTACCTGAACAGCAGGCCCAGGGGTTTGCTAACCTTCCAGCGGCCTTATGCTTTGTGGTTGACGCCATTAGAGATTCTATCGTGCAAACCTCCCGTCTTTCACTGGGGTTGGTGCATATACGTAGAATCCTATGGTTGAAAAATTGGTCAGCCGAAGCACCATGTAAGAAGCTACTGGCTGGGTTTCCATTTCGTGGTGCAAGGTTGTTTGGAGAGGACTTGGATAACTATATCAAGAGAATCTCTTGTGGGAAAAGCACTCTCTTACCTGTCAAGAAGAAGAGTAAGCGTCCCTCTTTCAAACGGACTCTTTCCCCAGAGCCGGGGGCTTCAGCCTCCAGGCAGTCTCAACGGCCGCCTCCATCGGGATCCAGAGACAAGAGTCAACCCCAGGGACAAAAGAAGTCCTGGGGAAAGAAGCCTACTAGGCAAAACACTAAGACCTCTGCATGAGGGGGCGCCCCCGCTCACTCGAGTGGGGGGAAGACTGCGACAGTTCTCAGAGCTCTGGCAGGAGGACTTCCAGGACAGATGGGTAATCTCCACAGTAACCTTAGGGTACAAGCTGGAGTTTCAGGAATTCCCCTCTCCTCGGTTCCTCAGATCAAATGTTCCCAGAGACCCAGAGAAGAAGCAGTCGCTCCTTCTAGCGTTAGAGCGACTTTTGTCCCAGGAGGTCATTATGATAGTTCCCGAAAAGGACCAGGGGTTGGGCTTCTATTCCAACCTTTTTACGGTCCAAAAGCCAAATGGGGATGTCAGGCCCATTCTGGACTTAAGGGATCTGAACCGATTCCTAAGGATTCAATCCTTCCGCATGGAATCAATTCGAACAGTAGTTCCCACCCTGCAGGGAGGAGATTTTCTGGCATCAATAGACATCAGAGATGCATATCTGCATGTGCCCATTTTTCCTGCTCATCAGAAGTTTCGCGCTTCGAGGTAGGAGGGCGCCATTTCCAGTTTGTGGCTCTGCCTTTCGGGATAGCCACTGCACCTCGAGTGTTCACAAAGATCTTGGCTCCTCCTCTGGCCAGATTAAGGGCTCAGGGTATAGCTGTCATAGCATACCTAGACGACCTGCTCTTGATAGACCAGTCGGTAGCCTCTTTGAATGGAAACTTGAGGACCACGGTCAGGTATCTAGAACACCTGGGTTGGATCCTCAACTTAGAAAAGTCTTTCCTAAAACCAGTAAGACTGGAGTATTTAGGTCTGATTATAGATACAAGCCAGGAGAAAATATTTCTACCCCAGGCAAAGATCACTGCTTTGAGAAAGCTGATTCTGACAGTAAGGACCAAGAAGGGTCCCTCAGTCCGCCTTTGTATGAGGCTACTAGGGAAGATGGTGTCTTCATTCGAAGCAGTTCCCTATGCTCAGTTTCACTCAAGAATGCTGCAACACAGTATTCTGTCGACCTGGAACAAGAAGGTTCAGGCATTAGACTTTCCGATGCACCTGTCGCATGCGGTGCGTCAGAGCCTCAATTGGTGGCTCATACCCGAAAACCTGCAGAAGGGGAAATCCTTTCTACCGGTTACCTGGACGGTGGTAACAACAGATGCAAGTCTGTCAGGTTGGGGAGCAGTTCTGGAACAGGCTGCGGTCCAAGGGGTATGGTCCAAGACAGAGAGGACCTTACCCATGAACATTCTGGAGATCTGGGCGATACATCTAGCTCTAAAGGCCTGGACTATCAGGCTACAGGGTTGTCCGGTCAGGATCCAGTCCGACAATGCCACAGCAGTGGCTTATGTCAATCATCAGGGAGGCACCCGGAGCCGAGCTGCTCAAAAAGAGGTGAACCAGATCTTAGTCTGGGCAGAGATGCATGTGCCATGCATATCGGCAGTTTTCATCCCGGGAATAGAGAATTGGCAGGCGGACTATCTAAGTCGCCAGCAGTTACTTCCAGGGGAATGGTCTCTGCATCCCGACGTCTTTTGGGCCATATGCCAAAGATGGGGGGTTCCAGATGTAGATCTTTTTGCATCCCGATTCAACAAAAAGATAGACAGATTTGTGGCAAGGACAAAAGATCCTCTTGCATGCGGGACGGATGCGTTGGTGATTCCGTGGCATCGGTTCTCACTGATTTACGCATTCCCGCCTATTCTGCTACTACCATGACTCCTTCGCAGGATCAGGCAGGAAAGGAAGTCGGTACTTCTGGTGGCCCCCGCTTGGCCCAGAAGGACTTGGTATGCAGAAATAGTAAGGATGACGGTAGGTTCCCCGTGGACCCTACCGGTACGCCCAGACCTGTTATCTCAAGGTCCAGTGTTCCATCCTGCCTTACAAACGCTAAATTTGACGGTTTGGCTATTGAGACCCATGTTCTGAAGAGTCGTGGGCTCTCAGGTCCTGTCATATCTACCTTGATTAATGCAAGGAAGCCAGCTTCCAGGATGATTTATCATAGAGTCTGGAAGGCTTATATAACCTGGTGTGAATCCAGAGGTTGGCATCCCAGGAAATATGCCATGGGTAGAATCCTTGATTTTCTACAGATGGGATTAGAGATGAAGCTGGCCTTGAGTACCATCAAGGGCCAGGTCTCTGCTTTATCAGTATTATTTCAGCGGCCACTTGCTTCGCATTCTTTGGTCCGAAACTTTATGCAGGGGGTGATGCGTCTTAATCCTCCGGTTAAAGCGCCCTTAAACCCCTGGGACTTGAATTTGGTCCTGGCTGTGTTACAGAAACAGCCTTTTGAACCAATAAGTCAGATTCCTTTGGTCTTGTTGACAAGGAAATTAATTTTTCTGGTGGCCATCTCTTCTGCTAGAAGAGTTTTAGAATTAGCAGCTCTTTCCTGTAAGGAGCCTTATTTGATTATACACAAGGATAGAGTGGTACTACGCCCTCATCCTAGTTTTTTACCGAAGGTGGTTTCTGATTTTCATTTAAACCAAGACATTGTTCTACCTTCCTTTTTTCCAGATCCCTGTTCTCCGGAAGAGAGATCTCTACATTCATTGGATGTAGTAAGAGCAGTTAAGGCCTATCTAGGGGCAACTGCTCAGATCCGCAAGACGGATGTTTTGTTTGTGCTGCCAGAGGGTCCCAATAGAGGACAGGCAGCGTCAAAAGCTACCATTTCTAAATGGATTCGACAGTTGATCATTCAAGCTTACGGTTTGAAACAGAAGATTCCTCCGTTTCAGATCAGGGCACATTCCACAAGGGCTATTGGTGCTTCTTGGGCAGTGCATCACCGGGCCTCTATGGCTCAAATCTGCAAGGCCGCAACCTGGTCTTCAGTTCATACATTCACCAGATTCTATCAGGTGGATGTGAGAAGGCATGAGGATATCGCCTTTGGGCGTAGTGTGCTGCAGGCAGCGGTACAGGGTCCTCAGGTCTGATTGCACCCTACTTGGTCGTGGTTCCCACCCCTCAGGTAGCATTGCTCTGGGACATCCCATCAGTAATTACTGTGGCTCTGTGTCCCGTGATGTTCGAGAAAGAAAATAGGATTTTTTAAAACAGCTTACCTGTAAAATCCTTTTCTTTCGAAGGACATCACGGGACACAGAGGTCCCGCCCCTCTTCTAATACACTATATTGCTTGGCTACAAAACTGAGGTATCCCTGCAAGGGGGAGGGATTATATAGGGGGTTGAACTTCCCGATAGGGTGTGCCAGTGTCCAATCACCAGTGATACCTATATAACCCATCAGTAATTACTGTGGCTCTGTGTCCCGTGATGTCCTTCAAAAGAAAAGGATTTTACAGGTAAGCTGTTTTAAAAAATCCTATTTTTTTCGTTCAGCCCACAGGCTGCATGAAAAAAAAGATTACAATATATGCCCAACAAGGACCAGCAACATACTGGTATGTTGCTGGACTTTGAGTGGTTATACTAGAATGATGCCTGCAGGTTTAGGTATCATCTTGGTATCATTCTCTTCAGCCAGCAGTCGGCTTTCGAGTAAAAGCAATCCTAGCAGCTAATTAGCCTCTAGACTGCTTTTAGAAGCAGTGGGAGGGAATGCCCCCCCACCGTCTTCCATGTTTTTCTCTGGCTCTCTTGTCCCAACAGGGAACCTGAGAATGCAACCGGTAAATCGGCCAGCTGACCATAGAGCTGATCATGGACGAGAATGGCTCCAATCATCTCTATGGCCTAAGAAACCGGAAGCTACGAGCATTTCATGACTTAGGTTTCACCGGATATAAACAGCGCCATTGGGAAACTGGCAAAGCATTTTATCACACACGATCTTGGTGTGGTCAGATGCTTTGAGGGCAGAGATCTAGGGTCTAAGAGACCCCAATTTTTTCAAAAAAGAATACCTGTTACTACCTATTGCTATCATAAGAGACATCTACATTCCCTGAGATAACAATAAAAATGATAAAAAAAAATTGAAAGGAACAGTTTAAAAAGATAAAAAAAAGCAAAAAAATAGAAAGAAAAAACAAAAAAGCACTACTGTCCCCCCTGCTCTCGCGCAAAGGCGAACGCAAGCGTCAGTCTGGTGTCAAATGTAAACAGCAATTGCACCATGCATGTGAGGTATCACCGCGAAGGTCAGATCGGGGGCAGTAATTTTAGCAGTAGACCTCCTCTGTAAATCTAAGGTGGTAACCTGTAAAGGCTTTTAAAGGCTATTAAAAATGTATTTAGTTTGTCACCACTGCACGTTTGTGCTTAATTTTAAAGCATGTCATGTTTGGTATCCATGTACTCAGCCTAAGATCATCTTTTACATCAAACCTTTGGGCAATATAGTGTGTTTTAGTGCATTAAAATTTTAAAAAGTGTGTTTTTTCCCAAAAAAAATGCGTTTGAAAAATTGCTGCGCAAATATTTTGTGAAAAAAAAAAATGAAACACCCACCATTTTAATCTGTAGGGCCTTTGCTTTAAAAAAATATATAATGTTTGGGGGTTCAAAGTAATTTTCTTGCAAAAAAAATAATTTTTTCATGTAAACAAAAAGTGTCAGAAAGGGCTTTGTCTTCAAGTGTTAGAAGAGTGGGTGATGTGTGACATAAGCTTCTAAATGTTGTGCATAAAATGCCAGGACAGTTCAAAACCCCCCCAAATGACCCCATTTTGGAAAGTAGACACCCCAAGCTATTGCTCACCATGCCTCTCAGCAAATAGCTTGGGGCGTCTACTTTCCAAAATGGGGTCATTTGGGGGGGGTTTTGTGCCATCTTGGCATTTTATGGCCTTCAAAACTGATAGGTAGTGAGGAGTGAAATCAAACATTTACGCCCTTAGAAATCCTGAAGGCGGTGATTGGTTTTCGGGGTCCCGTACGCAGCTAGGCTCCCAAAAAGTCCCACACATGTGGTATCCCCGTACTCAGGAGAAGCAGCTGAATGTATTTTGAGGTGCAATTCCACATATAACCATGGCCTGTGTGAGCAATATATCATTTAGTTATAACTTTTTGAAATTTTTTTTTTCTATCATTATTCAATCACTTGGGACAAAAAAAATTAATATTCAATGGGCTCAACATGCCTCTCAGCAATTTCCTTGGGGTGTCTAATTTCCAAAATGAGGTCATTTGGGGGGGGGGGGGGGGGTTGTACCATTTTAGCACCTCAGGTAATGACATAGGCAGTCATAAACTAAAAGCTGTGTAAATTCCAGAAAATGTACCCTAGTTTGTAGACGCTATAACTTTTGCGCAAACCAATAAATATACGCTTATTGACATTTTTTTTTTACCAAAGACATGTGGCCGAATACATTTTGGCCTAAATGTATGACTAAAATTGAGTTTATTGGATTTTTTTTATAACAAAAGGTAGAAAATATCATTTTTTTTCAAAATTTTCTGTCTTTTTTCCTTTATAGCGCAAAAAATAAAAACCGCAGAGGTGATCAAATACCATCTAAAAAAAGCTCTATTTGTGGGAATAAAAGGACGCAAATTTTGTTTGGGTACAGCATTGCATGACCGCGCAATTAGCAGTTAAAGCTACGCAGTGCCAAATTGTAAAAAGTGCTCTGGTCAGGAAGGGGGTAAATCCTTCCGGGGCTGAAGTGGTTAAAGACGTCCAGCTCACTTCTTTCCTGCCTTCGCCTTGGTCACATCACAAGAAACCATCTCCTGCGTTCCTGTTTAAAGACTGGCTTTGCTGACATCCCTTCTGGCTCCTTATCCTGCTTGCTGTTCCTCTATTTGGATCCCTAACTTCTGGCCTGGCTGACTACCCGATCTGGTTACTGAACTCTGGCTTGGCTGACTACCCCAACCGTTTACTGGACTCTGGCTATGCTTTGACTACGCTTAATCTTTTTACCTTTTTATTTTTATTAATAAATAAGTGTGGTTTTACTGTACTTCTGTCTCGGTCTGATTTCATGGTTTCTGACAGTAGGCGAAGGCCATGAATTCAGAAGATACAGTTAATCCACTTGTTGGTAATATTTTTTCCAGATTGGATGAGCAGGATCTCCGCATGGATCAGTTTGCCATTGCATTACAAACGCTCCTGAGTCGCACGGCTCACCTGGAATCCCCCACTGTAGCTGCTCCGGTACAACCTGAGTTGCAGGCCGTCCCTGCTGCTGCGCCAGTCTCTGTGCAGGCACCCGCCTTGAGTATTACCTCTATAAGAGGTATGTCTTGTCCCTCCCTGCTTCCCCAGCGATTTGGGGGCGATCCAGTCCAATGCAGAGGGTTTCTTAGCCAAGTTGAGATATACTTTGAGATGCTGCCTCAGGTGTTTCCCACAGACAGAAGCAAAGTAGGGTTCGTGATATCTTTGCTTTCTGAGAGAGCCTTGGTCTGGGCTTACCCTCTATGGGAGACGCAAAAACCTGTTGTCTTGAGTTACCCTGAGTTTGTGGTCTCCCTTAAAAGGGTATTTGATGTTCCCGCACGCTCCGCTTCTCCTGCCAAGTGCCTCATGTCCATCAAACAGAGTACGAGAACTGTTGCCGACTACACCATTGAGTTCCGTACTCTGGCAGCAGAGGTTGCTTGGAACAATGAGGCCCTCGTGGCTGCTTTTCCTCATGGTCTCTCGGATTCTGTACGTTTGCCCCCGAGCCTTGCAGTCCAACCCGTGCTTCCCTCACCTCCCATGCCTCCTGGTACCGAGTCGGTCAGTGAAGATGAACCCATGCACTTGGGCTTCACGCGTCTCTCTGCGGATGAGAGAGCCTTTAGGAGGAGGGAGAGATTGTACCTTTATTGTGGCCAGGCAGGTCACTTTTTGAAGTCTTGTCCTACCCGTCCTGGGAACACCCGAACCTTGAGGTCCTGTCATGGACAGACCTTAGGTGATGTTGTGTCGTCCCCAGTTATCCAGAAGGATAAGCCCCTGGTTTCGGTCACCCTTTCTTGAGCTAAGTCGTGTTTTGAGATACAGGCTCTAATCGACTCTGGGGCTGCAGGCCTGTTCATTGATGCTGCCTTTGTATCAAAGCACTCGATTCCACTGCAGCTGCGTGACACTCCACTTACCATTGAGGCTCTTGACGGGAGACCTCTACAGCCTGCCCATGTGACTCATGAGACAGTTCCATTGTCCATGGCCGTAGGGGCTCTTCACCATGAGATAATCCAATTCCAAGTGATTTCCTCTCCTAAGTTTCTGCTGGTTATTGGTTATCCTTGGTTACAGAGGCACAACCCCTCTTTTGATTGGCTCCGTGCTGAGGTTCTCTCCTGGTCACCACAATGCAGTGAAACATGGTTTCGAAAGGTAGCCAAGGTCCTGTGCACCTCTTCACTCTCCTCCCTGCCAGAGGAGTACCGTGATTTTAGCGATGTCTTTGACAAAGGTCAAGCCGGTAGTTTGCCTCGTGGTCGAGTTTACCCTTTGTCGGTCTTGGAGGATAAAGCCATGGAGGAGTATGTTGCAGATGCACTTTCTCGAGGTTCTCAATCGTTTCACGATTAAGAATGCCTACCCGATCCCGTTGATTACAGTTATTTGACCACCTCAAGGGGGCAACGGTTTTCACTAAGCTTGATCTGAGAGGGGCTTACAATCTCGTGAGGATTAAGGAGGGAGACGAGTGGAAAACTGCGTTTCATACCAGAACAGGCCATTATGGATACCTCGTAATGCCTTTTGGCCTTTGTAACGCCCCGGCAGTTTTCCAGGAATTTATTAACGATGTCCTCCGAGATTTGTTGCAGTTATGTGTGGTGGTTTATCTCAATGATATCCTCATATTTTCCAAGTCCCTGGAGAGCCACCACACAGATGTCGGTTGTGTGCTTCAGAAATTAAGAGAGAACAATCTCTATTGTAAACTGGTGAAGTGTGAGTTCCATCGGGAACAGGTTAAATTCCTGGGCTATTTCATTTCCACTGCTGGTTTTTCGATGGACCCAGAGAACCTTTCGGCAGTCCTACAGTGGCCTCGACCCATGGGATTACGTCCTCTGCAGCGTTTCCTGGGTTTTGCCAACTATTATCGGAAGTTTATTCGTAACTTCTCGTCTCTGGTCAAGCCCCTGACCGATATGACCAGAAAGTGTTGCAGAGTGTGATTGCTAGGTGCAGCGGAGTCAATTCAGATCAGACATTGTGGAGTAACAGGAATTGACTTCTTTACTGGAACATAACTGGCAAGAAGTACACAGATATCACCTCACATGGTAAGAAGAACACAGACAGGAAAAAGAAACCAACAAGTACAACACTATACACAGGAAATACAATATATCATAGAAAACTGCACAGCACAGCATACCACTGAGCATTAGCGACATCTAGTGTCCTGTTTGAGAACTGCAGTTAATAGGCTAAGCTGAAATCTGTTGTATCTCCAACACCCTTTCTCAACAGTTAAGTCTTAGTCTGTTAAACCTATCTTCTTTGTAAGCCTTGAATGTCTTTCAGCAGACAGGGGCTTTGTAAGGATATCTGCTGTCATATCCTCGGTTGGGCAATAAAGTAACTCAAGAAGACCTTGCTCTTGAAGATCCCTAAGAAAGTGAAACTTCACATCAATGTGCTTGGTTCTTGAATTAACTCCTTCCATGTGCGCAAGTACAAGGCATCCTTGATTGTCCGCATAGATTTCTGTTGGTCCTAACTGTGGTTGACCCAAGTCTGTTAATAACTGTCTTAGCCATATAACTTCTTGGCTTGCCTGCGCTGCAGCGACATATTCTGCTTCAGTAGACGACAGTGTAACAGAGAGTTGCTTTCTACTAGTCCAACTGATGGCACCACCTGACAGAAAGAATAAGTAGCCACTGGTAGATTTTCTGTCACTGGTGTCTCCTGCCCAGTCAGCATCCACATATCCTGTTAGGGTGATTTCATTACTTGCTGGTAACTTTAACTTGTAGTGCGAAGTCCCTTTCAGATAGCGAATGATTCGCTTTACAGAATTCCAGTCCTTTTTACTTGGCATCGAAGCCTTTCTGCATAGGATTCCAACAGTTGCTGCAATGTCCGGCCTTGTAGCAGTAGTAAGGTACAGCAATTCCCCTATTGCTTTTCTGTATTGAGTATTAGTAGGTAATGGGTTATCTTGACAATTCATCTCCTTTAGGTAGTTGGTTTCCATGGGAGACTTTACCGGTTTGGCGTCTTCCATTCCAAATATTTCAATTATTTCTTGTATTTTGTGTCTTTGGTTCAAAAGAAAGCTGCCATCTTCCTCTCTCTCAATCTGGATACCGAGGTAATTTTTTATGTTGCCAAGATCTTTGGTGTCAAAGTGCTGATTTAGTTTTTTCAGTATTTCTGCTTCATCCCTTTCTTGCTCAAAACAAATCAGGATATCATCCACATAAATGAGCATATAGACCCATCGATTTGCCAATTTCTTTGTGTATAAGCAGGGGTCTGCTTTACTCCTTAGAAAGTTTTGATGTGTAAGCACTTCATTTATTTTTATATTTCAAGCCCTGACTGCTTGCTTTAGATCATATATACTCCTGCGAAGTTTGCATACTAGGTCTGACCTTTGTTCATCTTTGAATCCTGGCGGCTGTTCCATGTAAATTTCTTCTGTTAAATCGCCATGTAGAAACGCGGTTTTCACATCAAAATGTTTCACTTGCATTTTCCTTATGGCGGAAAGTCCGTATTGTAGTGTGCTTGTCTACTGGTGCAAACGTCTCATCATAGTCCTCTCCGTATTTTCGAGAATAGCCCTTGGCTACTAGTCTTGCTTTGTACTGTTCAATTGTGCCACCTGCATTGTTTTTCATTTTAAAAGTCCATTTACAGCTTTCCTTCCGGGTGGTAGTTCTGTAAGTGTCCATGTTTGGTGTCATGCATGGATTTCATCTCTTCCTCAGCAGCCTTTATCCATTTACTTGCTTCTTGTTCTGGAAGTTGACATATGTCTTCCCAGCTCGCAGGTTCGTTGATACTGGCAGTACTGGCTTTGTATGAGAGACGTATAGGTGGTTTACCTCTATTTTCTTTTGTTGAACGTCTCGTTTTTGTGTCGGAGTCTTCTTGTTTCTGCTCTTCAGTGCTGGCTGAGTCTGCACTTACTTCAACTGTTTGTTCGGAAGTTACAGAGATGGGCTGGTCAATGTCAGTTTGCTCTTCTATTCTCGTTTCTACTGTTGTCATTACATTGTCTCTTAAATCTTCAACAAAAGTTATGCTGTTGCTAATTGTAACCTTGTTGTTTTTGGGATTTAGGATTCTGTAACCCTTAACATTGTCACTGTATCCAACGAAGATACCTTCAAACGCTCTGTTCTGGAGTTTGGTGCGTTTTTCTTCAGGTATGTAGATGAATGCTTTGCATCCAAAAACTCTTAGGTGTTTTACACTTGGATTCTCATTGTGCCATAGTTCATATGGGGTTTTCTCCACTGTTCTGGAAAGAAGTCTGTTCTGCAAATATGTAGCTGTCATGGCTGCCTCACCCCAGTATTTTTGTGGTAGTCCAGAGTCTGTCAGCATACATTTGATCATTTCATTTAGAGTTCTATTCTTTCTTTCAGCTACTCCATTTTGTTCTGGTGTATACGGGACTGTCTTTTGATGTTCTATTCCATTCTGTTTTAAGTACTCTTGTATCTTACTTCCTGTGAATTCACCTCCATCATCGTTCCGAAGTATGAGAGGCTTCCTCTGAAAGTTGTTACTGGTCTTTGTTATATAGTCTTTTAATTTGTCGAAAACTTTACTCTTGTGTTGCATTAGGTAGGTGACTGTGTATCTTGAATAGTCTATGAAAGTCACTTTGTACCTGTTGCCTCCAGGTGTGGGTGGGTTTAGAGGACCACACACGTCACTGTGAACTAAGTCAAATGGTCTTGAAGCTCTCTTCTGACTGATTTTGGGAAGTGTTGCTCTTGTTGCTTTGGATTTAATGCAACATTCACACTTAACAGTAACTGGACAAGGGGATACTGTTAGATCCCTTGTCGGATTCCTCCTTTGTAGTTCCTATATGCAATCTGGGTGTCTGTGACCTAGACGTCTGTGCCATATATGTATACAGTCATTGTGCTTGTGTGTACATAGTCTCACCTTTTCCTTCACTGTGTCGAGGTGATATAGATGATCATCCAGCTTGGCATTTGCTATTGTCTGTTTGCCGTTTAGAATAGAACACTTGTCACCTTGGAATTTTACAGTGAGTCCTGTGGCTGTTAGACACTTCACAGATAAGAGTCCTCCTTCTAGATTAGGAACATAAAGCACATCTTTCACTGGTATGGCTAAATTGTGTCATGCATCATCCGGATATACAAGGGCTCCATGCCCATATCCTTCTGCATGTAATTTGCTTCCATCTGTGAGATAAATAGTTTCTTTGTTGTTCAGATCAAGTTCTGTGAAGAAACTTTTATCACTCGTCATGTGACTGGTTGCCCCAGAATCGATGCACCAGCCTTGGCATTTGTTGTTGCCTGTCGTTTTAAATGTGGCATTCCAGTTTCCTTCCCATTAATCATTGATTATGGTTTTGACCTTTTGTTTAGCATAAGAGGGACACTGTCTCATTTGCTCTGCTTTCCATACAGTACAGTCTTTCTTTATGTGTCCCTGTTTGTGGCATCTGAAACACACTCTGGTCTCTTTCCTGTGTAACTTTGCATCTGTAACTTAAATAGCGGTTCTGGTGTCATGCACTAATTCCTTTCTTCTCTGATACTCATCTATGAGCCTGGTTTTTACAAATGCTAGCGTCAGATCTGTCTCAGGTCGTGTCTCCAGTGCATTGATTTGTGCAGTATATGTATCAGGCAAACTGCATAACAACATGGCTGCAGTGTGACTGTCTGTTATATTCTCCCCAATTAATCTGAGTTGCGCAATCACTTCCAGCATTGCATTTATATGCTCCTGCATGTCCTGTTCTCTGCCAAGTCTCATTTTGTAAAGTTTCCGCAGCAAAAACAGCTTGCTGTTTAAACTGGATCTTTCATGCAGTCTTTTCAGTACGTCCCACATGCCTTTCGCTGTGTCCCCATGACGTAAATGAATGAGCTGATCATCCTCCACTAGTAAACTTATGGTGGCCCGTGCCTGTCTGTTTTTCTTGTCCCAGTCCTGATTATTATCCTGTGGCCTCTCTGTGGTGGTAACCTCCCAAAAGTCATCTCTGGATAATAGCATTTCCACTTTGAACTTCCATAACTGATAATTGTCATTGTTCAGCTTGGCCACTGAGAGTTTAAGCTCTGAGTTTACGGCCATTTTTTCCCTCCTTTATATACAAACAGTCTTACTTGTCTGTAGGAGATGTCACTGGAAACCTACCTTATGTCGATCTCCGCATCAGCCACACTGTCTTCCGTTCAAGGCTTTGTTCTGCCTGGGCCGCCCCTGGTTGTATGACTTTATCCAGACACTGGGCCCATAACCTGTTGCAGGGTGCGATTGCTAGGTGCAGCGGAGTCAATTCAGATCAGACATTGTGGAGTAACAGGAACTGACTTCTTCATTGGAATATAACTGGCAAGAAGTACACAGATATCACCTCACATGGTAAGAAGAACACAGACAGGAAAAAGAAACCAACAAGTACAACACTATACACAGGAAATACAACATATCATAGAAAACTGCACAGCACAGCATACCACTGAGCATTAGCGACATCTAGTGTTCTGTTTGAGAACTGCAGTTAATAGGCTAAGCTGAAATCTGTTGTATCTCCAACAGAAAGAATGGTAACCCACAGAGTTGGTCTCCGGAGTCCATTCAGGCCTTTGAAAATCTCAAGGCTGCCTTTGTTTCTGCTCCTGTGTTGGCACATCCTGATCCTACATTACCTTTTATCCTTGAGGTTGATGCTTCTGAGACTGGTGTTGGCACCCTTCTGTCTCAACGTCCTACCTCTGAGAGTGCTATGCATCCTTGTGGCTACTTTTCCAAGAAATTGTCACCTGCGGAGTGCAATTACAAGATTTGTGACAGAGAACAACTTAGCCCTGAAAGAATGGAGACATCTCCTCGAAGGTACCACTGTGCCGGTTCTCATTCTTACTGACCATAAGAATCTCACATTCTTGTCTGAGGCTAAACGCCTCTCTCCCAGAAGGGCACGATGGGCTCTTTTCTTGTCAAGTTTCAATTACATTGTCTCATTCTTACCCGGTACTAAGAATGTAAGGGCTGATGCTTTGTCACAACAATTTTCCTCCACTTCCAAGTTGGAGTTGGTTCCAGTTCCTATGATTCCTCCTGATCATATTCTGGCTACGGTTCACACCAGTCTTACTTCTCCTTTTGGTGACAAAATTCTTGCTGCTCAGTTCGATGCTCCTCCTGAGAAACCTTGTGACCGCTGCTTTGTCCCAGAGTGTCTCCGTACTGCCGTGCTCCAGACTTACCATTCTCCCAAGGCAGCTGGCCACCCTGGAAAGAATCAACTCATTTGGGCCATTTCCCAACAATTCTGGTGGCCTAGTCTACATGCTGATGTAACTGCCTTCATAGCTGCCTGTTCCATGTGTGCTCTGAGTAAGACTCCACGACACCTTCCAGTGGGCCTCCTACAACCCATACCCAATGGAGAGAGGCCCTGGACCCACCTGTCTATGGATTTCATTGTGGAGTTGCCCAACTCCCAAGGCAACATGGTTATCCTTATGGTGGTTGACCGGTTCGCAAAAATGTGTCATTGTATTCCACTTAAAACGTTGCCCACTTCTAAGGAACTGGCTTCCATTTTTGCTTGGGAGATCTTTCGCTTACATGGGCTACCCAAGGTGATTGTCTCGGACAGGGGTAGTCATTTTGTGTCCCGGTTCTGGCGAGCCTTTTGTGCACAGCTGGGAATTCAGCTTGCTTTCTCCTCTGCGTATCACCCGCAGTCTAATGGGGCCGCAGAACGAGCCAATCAGTCCTTGGAGCAATTACTATCTTGCTATATTTCTGACCATCACAACAACTGGTCAGACCTATTACCATGGGCAGAGTTCGCTCACAACAGTGCCTTGAATTCTGCTTCCCGATTGTCTCAGTTTATGGCGAATTATGGTTTCCAACCTTCCATGTTGCCTGACTCGTTTGTTCCGCAAAGTATTCCTGCGCTAGAGGAGCATCTCTGTGGTCTTCGTTCCACTTGGGCACAAGTCCAGGAGGCTTTGCGTCATGCTAATGATAGGTACAGACTGCATGCTGACTGTAGACGCCTGCCTGCGCCTTCCTACCAGGTTAGGGACAGGGTCTGGCTGTCATCTCGCAACCTCCGACTTTGTGTTCCCTCACTGAAGTTCGCACCTCGGTTTATCGGGCCTTTCCGTATCCTTCACAGGATTAACCCAGTGGCTTACGCGTCGGACCTTCCTCCTAGTATGCCCATCTCAAATGTGTTTCATGTCTCATTATTGAAACCGTTGGTCTGCAACCACTTTACCACTTCTGTGCCACGCCCTCACCCTATACAGGTTGAGAACCATGAGGAGTATGAGGTACAATCCATTGTTGACTCCCGTAGGTTCCGTGGGAGCATACAGTACCTGGTGCATTGGAAGGGGTACGGTCCGGAGGAATGCTCCTGGGTCTCATCCACGGACGTACATGCCCCGGCCCTCCTCCGTGATTTCCATAGATGTTTTCCCCTCAAGCCTGGTGGTCCTCCAAGGGGGAGGGGTCATTGAGGAGGGGGTACTGTCAGGGCTGGCTCAGCCCTTCCTCCTCTGAGCTGGCCGCTCAACTGTCAGCTAATTGCCAGCTCTCTTCTCTCTCCACAGTTAACCAGCTTTTGTTGATTCTGCTCGTCAGTCCCGCCTACTTAAAGACGTCCAGCTCACTTCTTTCCTGCCTTCGCCTTGGTCACATCACAAGAAACCATCTCCTGCGTTCCTGTTTAAAAATTGGCTTGCTGACATCCCTTCTGGTTCCTTATCCTGCTTGCTGTTCCTCCACTTGGATCCCTGACTTCTGGCTTGGCTGACTACCCGATCCATTTACTGGACTCTGGCTATGCTTTGACTACGCTTACTCTATTTACCTTTTTATTTTTATTAATAAACAAGTGTGATTTAAACTGTATTTCTGTCTCGGTCTGATTCATGGTTTCTGACAGGGCACTATAAGCCAGACACTATGACGTTTCTGCGACAGATCAGTATCTATCATGGCTGAGAGGTTGGGTCACCGGGCACAATGATCTGCATCGAGTAAAAACTCTAAAGTGCAACCAGCATGCCCACATTATATTAAATTTTGTCAGGTTGTCTTTTGCTTGGTAAATTAGTTTTTCCATCTCGGCTGTTCTATCGACTCTTTTGAACAATTCAGCCACTGAGGGTGGTGTGGAACTCCTGCAGTGCACCGGGACACAGAGGTTGGCTGCCCTGATAAGATGTAGGGTAAGGGATTTTTTGTAGGAGGAAAGGGGCAAGGAGGTGTGATGGAGCATGTATTGGGCCAGAGTGAAGTCTGGGGCGTAAGAGGTAATTTGGGTGATAAGGCGGTGAATTTCCATCCAGTACGATAGGATAAGAGGACACTCCCACCAGATATGAATGAGGGTGCCAAGCGCCACATTGCAACGTCAGCATGTCGGGGGGATCGAGGGGTGCATTTTGTGGATCTTATCAGGTGTCCTATACCAGTTAGTGAATATTTTGTATCTGTTTTCCTGGGTGGATACATTAATGGAGCCCTTATGAATATGGTTGTGTATACGTTCCCATTCAGTGGAGGTTAAGTCTATCGACAGTTCTGATCCCCAATGGTGGATAAGCTTATCATCTTTGCTTTTGCAAGTTGAAAATAAGAGTGCGTAGACAGTAGAGATCACATGACGTTGGGGTTCTGAACTATCACATAGCAATTCAAAGAGTGTACGCTCTCGGTACCACAGTGAGATGGATTTGGCGTCAGCAAAAAAGTGCCTTATTTGTAGGTACTTGAAAAGGGGATGTTGTATTCAGTGAGTTTGGCTGCCATGGCTTGGTGGGGGAGGAGTTCACCATTTTGGAAGAAGTGGTATGCCCTGTGCATGATTCCCTGTGCAGATCTCTTAAGACAAGGCCTGGCAGGAAGTCAGGATTACGGACCAAAGGGGTCATAGGGCCTGGGTGAGGTGTGTAATCGAGTGCTTTGCCGACTAATTTAAGGTGGGACAATGTGGCTCCAATAAAGGGATGTGTCACCAAATCTCTAGGAATAGAGTTGTGATTAATCCAGAGTAGATGACAGCGGGGATTTAGCGAAGGAGTCTTCAAGTGTATTCCAGGCTTTATTGGAACGATGCAGATGCCAATCTACAATCCTAGTTAGATGACATGCCCAGTGGTATTTTTGAATGTCAGGGAGGCTAAGGCCCCCTAATAGCTTGGGGAGTACTAGCCTATCCCAGCTTAGTCGGGGGTCCTGGACGCCCAGATAAAAGTCCTGCACATACGCTTGTATGATGTAAAAAAGGAGGTGGGTAGCTTTATGGGGATTGCCTGAAAAAGGTAAAGAAGTCTGGGCAGTACATTCATTTTTAATATGGCTGTCCTACCCAACCAGGAGAAGGACCCGAAATGTCATTTATTTAAATCAGCTTGTATATTTTGAAGCGCTGGTTGGAAGTTTCTCAAGTAGAGAGCCTGTAGTTTAGTAGGTATTTCAATGCCCAGGTATGTAATGCCCTGTGATTCCCATGTAAAGGGGAAGTTCTGCTTGCATTGGGTGACCAGTGTGGCTGGTAGGGTGATGTTCAATGCTTTCGATTTTGTAAAGTTAATTTAAAGGTTTGACAAGGTTTTGAATAATGAGAAATCTTTAAGAAGATTGGGGATAGTGACTATAGGGACTAAAGGGGAAGTTCTGCTTGCATTGGGTGACCAGTGTGGCTGGTAGGGTGATGTTCAGTGCTTTCGATTTTGTAAAGTTAATTTAAAGGTTTAACAAGGTTTTGAATAATGAGAAATCTTTAAGAAGATTGGGGATAGTGACTATAGGGTCCGTGAGGAAGAGTAAAACGTCATCCGCATAGGCTGCTAATTTATAGTTGTTATCACCAATGTTAATGCCTTTGATGTCCGGGTTGTCTCGTAATCTGCGGAGTAGGGATGAGCTTCGAGTTTGAGTCGAACTAAAGTTCGACTCGAACATCGGCTGTTCACAAGTTCGCCGAACAGCGAACAATTTGGGGTGTTCGCGGCAAATTCAAAATTCAAAATTGAATTTGCCGCGGAACACCCTTTGAAAGTCTATAGGAGAAATCAAAAGTACTAATTTTAAAGGTTTATATTCATAGTATTGTCATAAAAAGTGTTTGGGGACCTGGGTCCTGCCTCAGGGGACATGGATCAATGCAAAAAAAAGTTTTTAAAAACGGCCGTTTTTTCGGGAGCAGTGATTTTAATAATGCTAAAACAATAAAATAAAATTTCGTACCTGGGGGTGTCTATAATATGCCTGTAAAGGGGCGCATGTTTCCCGTGTTTAGAACAGTCTGACAGCAAAATGATATTTCAAAGGAAAAAAAGTCATTTAAACTACTCGCGGCCATTAAGGAATTGCCGGTCCGACAATACACATAAAAATTCATTGATAAAAACGGCATGGGAATGCCCCACAGGGGAACCCCGGCCAAAATAAAAAAAAAAACGGCATGGGGTCCCCCCAAACATCCATACCAGACCCTTATCTGAGCACGCAACCTGGAAGGCTGCAGGAAAAGAGGGGGGGTGAGAGAGCGCCCCCCCTCCTGAACCGTACCAGGCCACATGCTCTCAACATTGGGAGGGTGCTTTGGGGTAGCCCCCCAAAACACCTTGTCCTCATGTTGATGGGGACAAGGGCCTCATCCCCACAACCCTTGCCGGTGGTTGTGGTGGTCTGCGGGTGGGGGGCTTATCGGAATCTGGAAGCCCCCTTTAACAAGGGGACCCTCAGATCCCAGCCCTCCCCCTGTGTGAAATGGTAAGGGGGTACAAAAGTACCCCTACCATTTCACAAAAAAACTGTCAAAAATGTTATAAATGACAAGAGACAGTTTTTGACAATTCCTTTATTTAAATGCTTCTTCTATCTTCCTTCGGTTTCTGCCTCCATCTTCTTCTTCTTCTGGTTCTTCCTCTGGTGTTCTCATCCGGCATCTTCCTCCGCGGCGTCGGCATCTTCTTCCCTTCTTCTCCGGGCCGCTCCGCATCCAAGATAGCATGGAGGGAGGCTCCCGCTGTGTGACGCTTCTCTCTTCATCTTCTTCTCTTCATCTTCTTCTCTTCATCTTCTATTCAGGCCGCTCAGCATCCATGATGGTATGGAGGGAGGCTCCCGCTGTGTGACGCTTCTCCTCTTCTGACGGTTCTTAAATAGGAGAAGAAGGGAAGAAGACGCCGAGGCCGCGGAGGAAGATGCCGGGCGAGAACACCGGAGGAAGAACCAGAAGAAGATGGAGGAAGAAACCGAAGGAAGATAGAAGAAAGAAGAAGCATTTAAATAAAGGAATTGTCAAAAACTGTCTCTTGTCATTTTTAACATTTTTGACACTTTTTTAGTGAAATGGTAGGGGTACTTTTGTACCCCCTTACTATTTCACACAGGGGGGAGAGCCGGGATCTGGGGGTTGCCTTGTTAAAGGGGGCTTCCAGATTCCGATAAGCCCCACGCCCGCAGACCCCCACAACCACCGGCCAGGGTTGTGGGGATGAGGCCCTTGTCCCCATCAACATGGGGACAAGGTGTTTTGGGGGGCTACCCCAAAGCACCCTCCCAATGTTGAGGGCATGTGGCCTGGTACGGTTCAGGAGGGGGGGCACTCTCAGGTCCCCCCTCTTTTCCTGCGGCCTGCCAGGTTGCGTGCTCAGATAAGGGTCTGGTATGGATGTTTTTTTGGCCGGGGTTCCCCTTAAAATCCATACCAGACCTGAAGGACTGGTATGGATTTTATCCCCCCGCGTCATTTTTTTTTTAAATTTTGGTTCGGGGTTCCCCTGTGGGGAATTCCCATGCCGTTTTTATCAATGAATTTTTATGTGTATTGTCGGACTGGCAATTCATTAATAGCTGCGAGTAGTTTTAAATGACTTTTTTTCCTTTGATGTCCTTTGATGTCATTTTGCTGTCAGACTGTTCTAAACAAGGGAAACATGCGCCACTTTACAGGCATACTATAGACACCCCCCAGGTATGAAATTTAAAGGGATATTACACTTTTATTGTTTGACTTTAAGCATTATTAAAATCACTGCTCCCGAAAAAACGGCCGTTTTTAAAACTTTTTTTGCATTGATCCATGTCCCCTGGGGCAGGACCCGGGTCCCCAAACACTTTTTATGACAATAACTTGCATATAAGCCTTTAAAATTAGCACTTTTGATTGTTCGTGTCCCATAGACTTTAACAGTGTTCGCGTGTTCGAACAAATTTTTTGCCTGTTCACAAGTTCTGGTGCGAACCGAACAGGGGGTGTTCGGCTCATCCCTACTGCGAAGCATTGGTTCCATAGTAAGGATGAATATGAGCGGGGATAGGGGGCATCCCTGATGGGTTCAGTTTGCAACAGAGAAGGCATTCGACAGGCGGCCATTGATCCTAAATTTAGCTGTAGGTGCAGAGTATAGCGCCAGGATCATTTGGAGTAGATGCGATGGGAAACCCATTACTCTTAAAGTCGCTTCCATATAGTCCCAAGCCACCCTGTTGAATGCCTTCTCCGCGTCCAAAGACAGGAAAAAACCTTGTGTGGATGTTTTGGAGAGCCAGTGATGGATATTTAGAGCCTTGATAGTATTGTCCCTGGCCTCCCTGCCAGGGACAAAACCTACTTGATCAAGGGAGATTAATTTGGGTAGCAGAGGGAGAATGCGGTTTGCCAACACTTTGGCGTAGACCTTTAGGTCTACGTTCAGAAGTGAAATCGGGCGGTAGTCAAAGACTAATGAGGGGTCTTTGCCTTGTTTGGGAGAGGTGTCTTCCATTGTATTTTCTGCAAAGTAGTGGGTGAGGCTCGTGGTAATTTGTTGTATAAGGTCTAGGTCGGTCAGTAGAGAATTATCAAGTCGTCATATGTTGGATCTACCATGGGTCATCGGGAGGGTTAGAGTTATAAATATGGGGTTGTGATCAGAAAGAACCATGGGTTCAATCGTAGCTTTTGAGAGGTGTGTGAGATCATTTTGGGATAAGAAAAAGTGGTCTATTCTGAAGTATTTGTTATGAGGTGCAGAAAAGAAGGTGAAGTCCTTAGTGTTGGGGTGCAACGTACACCAGGCATCATGAAGTAACAGGTTGCTGAGTTGCAATTTAATAGCTCGTAAGGCTCTGTAGGTTAGGGAGGAAGCACTGTTGGATGTGTCAAGGGAGGGATTCAGAGCGATGCTGAAATCGCTTCCTACTATCAGAGTACCCGATTGGAAGCTGAGAAGTTATTGGAAGGTGTCTCTAAAAAAGGCCACTTTTTGCGAGTTAGGGGCGTAAATGTTAGCTATTGTGACAGGTCTGTGGTGCAGAGTGCCTTTAATGAATAGGAATCTCCCTTGTCTCTTTGGACTTCCGTCACCTGCAGGGGGCATTGTTTAGAAATTAAGATTGAGACTCCTGAGACTTGGATTTAGCCTCAGTGTTGGAAGCGTGGTACAACAGTGGGAATTGGTGATTATACAGTTTAGGGATGCTATCCGTCCTGAATTGCATTTCCTGTATAAGTGCTACATGTATTTTCGATCGTTGTAGGAAATAGAACAGTTTAGACCTTTTCTCTGGGATGTTAAGTCTTGTATATTGATTGAGCCTAGTTTGCGTGTCTGTAGGTGCTTATGTAGGTCAGGTGGTGAGGCGCGGGGGTCTGTGTCATCCGCAATAAGTACGAGTGAAGGGAGAGGGATGACCTAGGCGATCAGGATGTGGGTCTGTTCAGTGTATGGCAGGCTTAAGTGTAATGTTAAGGTAACCGGGGTGAAACCGATGAGGTTTGGGGGTGACTTGCTCCCCTACTTCTAAACTGTAAAGTATCGGTAAAGTACAGTGCAGGCATGATGTGTGTATCCTAAGGGGTGTGACAGCACCGTGGCTCACAACTGTGTGGGGGTTGTCAATCACCAAGCAGTGAAGGAGGACTATAGGTAAAGGAAAGAATGGTATAGTCCGCCGCCACAGGGTCTTCAGGTGATTGATAAAGGGAGGAGGTTTTGGAGAACTTATTTTCTGGGGGATATACAATAGGGCAAGGGGATACTCTCAAAGAAACATGAGTGCTGGGTGGTGGGATTTGGGTGCGTAAATGCATCATTGCAAAAATAGTATACGAGAACCATCATATAGAAATATCGGGAGTTCTGAAACCACCACCCAGCCCCCACACCTGAAGGCACCCAAATCGCCATCGAAGACTAACCTGCTGAAATCCGGGATTTGTAAAGGTGGGTGCCCTCTCATGGGTCAAGTGTCAGCCTCAGAACGTGTGAGGTAATTAAATAGAGGACATTTATAGGGCCTAAAAACATCACAAAAATATCAAAAGAGGGACAGAACACTGTAACCGGAGTAACATGTAAATAAACAAGTAAATCAGCCAGCAAGCTGACCATGCAATCAGTGACAGATCTCCAACTAGAAAGTCTGAGTAATACTAAACTTCTGGACTAGAAGATTTCCCATAGAGAGAGAGTGTGGAATATACCTCATACCTCGCCGTGCAGTCTAACATGCAAGCAAGTGTGATTGGGTAAAGATAAAGTTACAGGCCAGTAGATGGCGGTAAGTGCACTCTGCATAAGCCTTCAGGTAGGTGCCCCATCAGTTCCCAGCAGTGAGTGTCTGTACAGGACATGTAGATGGATGTAGTGTACTGTGTATAAGTCTGACCAGACTTACCTGGCCTGCCTCAGGACATCCTATAAGCCCGGGTACCTGCCCAAGAACTGCTGCACCACCAAGTTAAGGACGTGAGCCAAACAGGGCACATGGGTCATTTGTCCCTTTCGGAGGGCAGAGAGGAGGTTGGTGCCATTGTCGCAAACCACCATTCCTGCCTTAAGTTGGCGTGGCGTCAACCACCTCTGAACCTGCCCCTGCAGAGCTGACAGAACCTCTGTCCCAGTGTGGCTCCTGTCCCCCAAGCACACCAGCTCAAGCACCGCATGGCATCTTTTGGCCTGCGTACTTGCGTAGCCCCTTGAACGGCTACGGAGCACCGCTGGTTCCGAGGACAAAGTACAGGAAGAGGCCATGGAAGAAGAAGAAGAGGAGGGGGTGGAGGAGAGAGGTGTGTCACAATCATTAGCATTTTGGAGGCGTGGTGGCGGAACAACCTCCAACACTACTGCACCTTGTCCTGCATCCTTCCCAGCTGCCAACAGAGTCACCCAATGCGCCGTGAAACTTAGGTAACATCCCTGTCCATGCCTGCTGGACCATGAGTCAGTGATAATATGCACCTTACCGCTGACCGCCCTGTCCAGCGAGGCATGGACATTGCCTTCCACATGCCGGTAGAGAGCCGGAATCGCCTTCCGTGAGAAAAAGTGGCGTTTGGGTACCTGCCACTGAGGAACCGCACATTCCACAAACTCACGGAAGGGGGCAGAGTCTACCAACTGAAAAGGCAGCAGTTGAAGTGCTAGCAATTTTGCCAAGCTAGCATTCAACCGCTGGGCATGTGGATGGCTGGGAGCAAACTTCTTTCGGCGGTGCAGCAGCTGGGGCAGGGAAATTTGCCTGGTACAATCTGACGTCGGTGTACCAAAAGCAGATTGCCCACAAGTACTTGGCTGTGACACACCTAATTCTACACCTTCATTCCTCTCAGTGCAGGTCTCAGAGAGGACTGAAGGTCTAGTGGGGTTGGAAATCTCAGCTGATGAGGAGCAAGGAGAGGTCCTCTTTGTTCTTTGGTGTGGGTCTTTTAGATACGCTTGCCAACGAACTGCATGGCAGGTCAACATATGTCTGGTCAAGCATGTGGTACCCAAGCGGGAGATGTTTTGGCCAAGCGAGATACGCTTGAGACATATGTTGCAAATAGCAGCGGTGCGATCTGATGCACTTGTCTCAAAAAAGGCCCACACCAAAGAACTTTTTGAGTAATGCGCAGAGACTGCAGCGCCCTGCACATGTGGAGCTTTGGGGTGTGATGCAGTCAATGTGCTGCCCTTAGGCTGGCCCCTAGAGGGCATCCTGCCTCGTTGGTGATGTGCCGCCTCCTCCTCCTCCTCCTCTCTCCTATCAGGCATCCACGTTGAGTCAGTGACCTCATCATCCCCTCCCTCCTCATCACTGGAGCAAACCTGGCAGTATGCTGCAGCAGGGGGAGCATGACTGCCAGATTGCTGTCCTTCTTGGGCACCCCCTCTGTCCATGCTCATGTTACTGCCTTCATCGAGCTCAGTATCATCAGAGCCTTCCAAACGCTGGGCATCCTCCTGGAGCATGTACCCAACACTGTGGTCAAACTGTTCGAGGGACTCCTCAGGAGAACATGGTGGGGCTAGGGAAGGAGTCACTGGTGACATTGAGCCGAGGGAAGAGGCCGCTGCTTTGCCAGACAAAGTACCCTGGGCATGGGTGAGAGAGGATGAGGAGGATTAGGACGGCTTGGTCATCCACTCGACCAAGTCTTCCGCATGTTGTGGCTCAACACGGCCAGCTGCCGAAAAAAAGGCCAAGCATGTCCCACGGCCACGTGCTGATGAGGATGCACCGTCTCCACGACCAGCACTAGACACAGAGCCTGCTTGCCCTCTCTTATTGGCTTGTGACTGTCTGCCTCTCCTTCTTGGCCTTCCAGACATACTAATGGCCTGTAGCTGCACTAAGCTGGGATATATATATATATATATATATATATATATATGTACTGATACTGCAGCTAGCAGAATCAACTGCCTGCCTGTAGTATGAGAACACCACCAACCTTCTATAAGTAGCTTTAGGTGAACACTGTGCAGAGCTCGCAAAAAAATAACTTGTAGGTTTAGCTGAACACTGTGAGGTGGACGCACCACACTAACTTGTAGTTTTAGCTGAACACTGTGAGCAGGACGCACTGCACTAACTTGTAGCTGTAGATGAACACTGTGCAGAGGTCTCACTACACCAACTTGTAGGTTTAGCTGAACACTGTGAGCAGGACGCACAGCACTAACTTGTAGTTTTAGCTGAACACTGTGAGCATGACACACAGCACTAACTTATAGTTTTAGCTAAACACTGTGAGCAGGACGCACTGCACTAACTTGTAGCTTGAGATGAACACTGTGCAGAGGTCTCACTACACCAACTTGTAGTTTTAGCTGAACACTGAGCAGGACGCACACCACTAACTTGTAGTTTTAGCTGAACACTGTGAGCAGGACGCACTGCACTAACTTGTAGCTTTAGATGAACACTGTGCAGAGGTCTCACTACACCAACTTGTAGGTTTAGCTGAACACTGTGAGCAGGACGCACTGCACTAACTGTAAATAGTCTAGCTGCCTGACTGTGGTACTAATAGGATCAAAAGAACACCAGCAATTTTATTCAGGTAGCTGTAAATACTGTAACAAGACAAGCCTGCCTGTCAGTAAGAAGATAACAGGAACGGATCTAGCTGAACACTGTGAGCAGGACGCACTGCACTAACTTCTAGCTTTAGATGAACACTGTGCAGAGGTCTCACTACACCAACTTGTAGGTTTAGCTGAACACTGTGAGCAGGACGCACTGCAATAACTGTAAATAGTCTAGTTGCCTGACCATGGTACTAATAGGATCAAAAGAACACCAGCAATTTTATTCAGGTAGCTGTAAATACTGTAACAAGACAAGCCTGCCTGTCAGTAAGATGATAACAGGAACGGATCTAGCTGAACACTGTGAGCAGGATGCACTGCACTAACTTGTAGCTTTAGATGAACACTGTGCAGAGGTCTCACTACACCAAATTGTAGGTTTAGCTGAACACTGTGAGCAGGATGTACCTCACTAACTTGTAGGTTTAGCTGAACACTGTGAGCAGGACGCACCCCACTAACGTGTAGTTTTAGCTGAACACTGTGAGCAGGACGCACCGCACTAACTTGTAGGTTTAACTGAACACTGTGAGGTGGACGCACCACACTAACTTGTAGGTTTAGCTGAACACTGTGAGCAGGACACACCTTACTAACTTGTAAGTTTAGCTGAACACTGTGAGCAGGATGCACCCCACTAACTTGTAGGTTTAGCTGAACACTGTCAGCAGGACGCACTGCACTAACTGTAAATAGTCTAGCTGCCTGACTGTGGTACTAATAGGATCAAAAGAACACCAGTAATTTTCTTTAGGTAGCTGTATATACTGTAACAAGACAAGCCTGCCTGTCAGTAAGAAGATAACAGGAATGGATCTAGCTGAATACTGTGAGCAGGACGCACTGCACTAACTGTAAATAGTCTAGCTGCCTGACTGTGGTACTAATAGGATCAAAAGAACACCAGTAATTTTCTTAAGGTAGCTGTATATACTGTAACAAGACAAGCCTGCCTGTCAGTAGGAAGATAACAGGAACGGATCTAGCTGAACACTGTGAGCAGGACGCACTGCACTAACTGTAAATAGTCTAGCTGCCTGACTGTGGTACTAATAGGATCAAAAGAACACCAGTAATTTTCTTCAGGTAGCTTTATATACTGTAACAAGACAAGCCTGCCTGTCAGTAAGAAGATAACAGGAATGGATCTAGCTGAACACTGTGAGCAGGACGCACTGCACTAACTGTAAATAGTCTAGCTGCCTGACTGTGGTATTAATAGGATCAAAAGAACACCAGTAATTTACTTAAGGTAGCTTTATATACTGTAACAAGACAAGCCTGCCTGTCAGTAGGAAGATAACAGGAACGATCTAGCTAAACTGAATACAGTGTATATATATATATGCAACACCTGGGATGCATATATATACACAATACACTGTAAGTGCAGCTAAACTGACTGACTGTTCTGCCTAATCTATCAAACTCAAATCAAATGTCACTGTCTGTCTCTCTCTCTCTATGAATGCCGGAACACACACTACACAGGGTCGCCGTGCAGGCGGCCTTATATAGTGTGGGGCGTGTACTAAATCCCCTGAGCCATAATTGGCCAAAGCCTCCTTGGCTTTGGCCAATTACGGCTCTCTGTTCAGACGGCGCTGTGATTGGCCAAGCATGCGGGTCATAGTGCATGCTTGGCCAATCATCAGCCAGCAATGCACTGCGATGCCTCAGTGAATTATGGGCCGTGACGCGCCACACGAATTTGGCGCAAACGGCCCATATCGTTCGCAATTCGGCGAACAGACGAACAACATGGGTTCGACTCGAACGCGAAGCTCATCCCTACCCAGCAGTGAGTGTCTGTACAGGACATTCTAGATGGATGTAGTATACTGTGTATAAGTCTTCAGGTAGATGTCACATCAGTTCCCAGCAGTGAGTGTCTGTACAGGATATGTAGATGGATGTAGTGTACTGTGTATATGTCTTCAGGTAGATGTCACATCAGTTCCCAGCAGTGAGTGTCTGTACAGGACATGTAGATGGATGTAGTGTACTGTGTATAAGTCTTCAGGTAGGTATCACGTCAGTTGAGTGTCTGTACAGGACATGTATATGGAGGGGGAAGCACCTGTAGGCACCTCAGTCAGTACACGAGTCGTTACCGCCAGCGATGGAGTAGAAGAGGAGACTGTGTGAGACGCGGCTTTGGAAGTCAGCCTTGAGTGTGATGATCTGTGTGAGGCGTTGTCCAGGTAACAGTCGCAGAGTTTGTCGGATCTTCTTGAGGCTTTCCCTTGGTGTCAGGGAGAATGTGTGCGGAAGTGACTCTGTACCGAACTGCTGCCAGGTCAGGGGCGCTTACAAACCGCAGGGTGTTGTGGGTCATGTAGTTTTAGAACACTCCACTAGACATATGGGCGGTGTTCATTCCATAGGCAAGTGCTACGGCTTTCTATCTAAATTGGCAATGACCATGACAAGGATACAATCCGAACCCAGTACAAGAAGCAAAACATCTATTGTGCCAAATATCTCTTGAAGAAAGTCAGTCACATAAACATTGAATTAAAGATTAACAGTGTGAAAGAACTGATTAAAGCCGAACAGGGCAAACTGAGATTGCATTGTAGCGTGTGTCTGAGGCCGACTAACGGTCTCGGCGAGCTCTCCTGAGCCTCGGTGAGTTTGTGGGGCTGCCCTCCTGGTAGTGAATGCGGGTACCGGTAAGGTGTCTGTGGGCGGATGGGGACCTTCTCCTATGGTACCTGGTATCTTGCGGCTCCATGGGTTCTTCTTGAGGTGATTCTTTGCTTGTCACTGAGCGCCAAAACTCCGCATACCAGTTAGGGACATCTACCAGGGGTATGCCCAGGGTTCCACAGAAGTGTGGGAGATCCTCTGGTACTCTCAGGAGAGACGTGCGGCCCTGGGTGGAGGCAGAAAGGCAAAATGGGAATTTCCATTTATATTGAATACCTTTCATGCGAAGGGCGTCCAGCAGAGGCTTCAGATCACGTCGGTGCTGTAAGGTGATTCCTGAGAGGTTCTGATAGATTTGGATTGCTCTCCCATCATGGAGAATTTGAGGTCTGCTTCTTGCTTGTCTGATAATTTCTTCCTTCAGTTTGAAGTCTATTATACAGCAAATAATGTCCCTCGGGGGATCCGTTTCCCTTCCCTTGGGATGTAAGGCCCGGTGGATCCTTTCCATATCAATGGGCGTATGAGGTGGTCTATTAAGCAGACCATTGAAGATTCCAGTCACAGTGGGGGTTATTTGTTCTCCCTCGATGGCCTCTGGCAGTTCTTTGACTCTGAGATTCTGGCGCCGACCTCTGTTGTCGAGGTCTTCCAGATGGCGTTGTATATCTCTCATTTGTAATGTGTGGGAGTCAATGCGATTCGCAGCTTTGCAGATAGTCACATCATGGCGTCACTCTTTCAACTGTGAGGACCCTGTCACTGAGCGCACGGATATCGAGCCTGAGCTCTGAAATAGTGGCAGATAAAGTGTCTTTGATATCCTCTGCGATGGTCCGCAGGTCCTGCATATTTAAGTGCGGCTGTGGTGAGAGTTCAATGACATTTCTATCCCTGTGAGGGTTTGGAGATCCTGTGTGTGGTGGTTCTGTCAGGGCCGCCTCAGAAGCCTGAGAGTGTGAGTGTCTGTGGCGGGAAGGCCCCGTGTTCCCTCCGCCGGTACGAAGAATTTCAGGAATATTATGACCCCCCCGTCCCCTAATTGTTCGCGGGGGGAGCGGGAGGCAGAAGAGTTCCGCGATGCAGTCCCCATGATTTGGAGGTATTTAGGGGCAATTTTACCTCAGATTCCAGTCAGCTTTTCCCTGTGGTGGCCGGAGCTCAGGGATTAAGCTTCCATCTTCCTGCTAGGCCAGGCCACGCCCCCCTGCTACATATTTTTGGTAAAAGAAATCCCAATAAGCGTATATATTGATTGGTTTGCACAAAAGCTCTATATAGCTTCTACAAACTATGGGATATACTAGTGATGGTGAACCTTTGAGTCCCCAAACAGCGACACAAAACCAACTTATTTATTTCAAAGTGCCAACACAAAATTAAACCTAACAGGGGCTCTGTACAGAGGATGGGACTGATCATCCCTCCGAATAAGCCCTAAGGCACCAAAAACATGTGATTCTACCAGATTCGCTCAAAATGCAGGGTTTAGGAATGCGTTGTGCTCAGAATACAGGGTGCAGGAATGCGTTGTGCTCAGAATACAGGGTGCAGGAATGCGTTGTGCTCAGAATACAGGGTGCAGGAATGCGTTGTGCTCAGAATACAGGGTGCAGGAATGTGTTGTGCTCAGAATACAGGGTGCAGGAATGCGTTTTGCTCAGAATACAGGGATCAGGAATGTGTTTTGCTCAGAATACAGGGTGCAGGAATGCGTTGTGCTCAGAATACAGGGTGCAGGAATGCGTTGTGCTCAGAATACAGGGTGCAGGAATGCGTTGTGCTCAGAATACAGGGTGCAGGAATGCGTTGTGCTCAGAATACAGGGTGCAGGAATGCGTTGTGCTCAGAATACAGGGTTCAGGAATGCGTTTTGCTCAGAATGCAGGGTGCAGGAATGCGTTTTGCTCAGAATGCAGGGTGCAGGAATGCGTTTTGCTTAGAATACAGGGATCAGGAATGCGTTTTGCTCAGAATACAGGGATCAGGAATGCGTTGTGCTCAGAATACAGGGTGCAGGAATGCCTTGTGCTTAGAATACAGGGTGCAGGAATGCGTTTTGCTCAGAATGCACTCTGCAACATACACTGACCTACCTGACACATACTTCCTGCACTGCTCACATCCCCCCATCCCCCCACACACAGTGCAATGTAGATCAGAGGATCCATCCTCCTCCTTACCTCTCCATGTCCTCATCGTCCATCACATCAGGGCTCTTCCTAGCACTGGGCAGTATTGCAGAAGTCCCCGCCATCCAGCCACTCCTTGGTGTCCCAGACACAGAGAAGTCAGCTAGCAGCCACTACACCTCTCCCATGGCCATGCTCTGCTCCGAGCACCGCCCCTCCCCCTCCGCTGTCAGGTTGCAGTGCATTTACCAGAGGGATGGGCTGTACCAAAGTACTCCTGGGGCAGGGGGAGCTGGAATAACGTGCCACAGAGAGGAATGCCCGAATGCCTCACCAGAGGTGTAAGGGTCAGGGGGAGGCAATAAGCTGCAGCACAGACCCTCGGTACGGCGGAGGAATACATTTGCACCCCCCTAAATGTCACACAAGTGACTGTCTGGCTGGGGGATTCCCCCTGTAGTGATATATTAATATGTAGTAGGATAGATAATTAATATTTAGGTATTATAATGATGGTGTAAGTACTCTTCCGCAGCAACCCAATTCTTCCAGACAGATGCACTTTATTGACTTCCAACACAGAACAAAGTCCAAAGCCCACAGATGACAAAAAATCCGACAGAGTATATAATTCAGAGTCCAATTTTCTCTAGATTTGAGCCTTCATAGTCATACACAGACAAGACTATACTGACTATAGACTGAACACCATGTTATATTCACTAGACATTGAATGGCTGAGCAATTTGATTGGCCGTCTCCATTCAAGTCTTTGATATGCTTTAGTCTTTCAGATAGACAACAACCCCCAGCCGTGAACAGCTGCCGTCATAAACCGCCCTAATCTGCACTCCCGCATATCAACATCAACAAGTCCCCTTAGATATGTGTAATTAGATTAGATTAACACATACCACATGAACTGCCTGGGATGCCTACATTCCTAATCTGTATTCTTGCATATTAATATCAACAAGTCCCCCTAAAATATTAGCCTCCCAGCACGGGGGGTCTTTGCTAGGCCAACCCAAAACACTCCTTGATCCCATTGTTACCCCCTCAAGTCTAATTACCATCAATAAATACTTCTTCTATGGTGCTTTAAACAATGTACCCTTTGAAATGTTCAATTAGGTTAACAGCCCATACCTCACACCCCTAGGTAGACTTGCATAAGACTTCCACATCAAAGGTTCAGCTGTTATATTAAAATTGAGTTGGCTTGGACAAATCGACCATCGTCAATCATCCAGTATGTGTACATACATATAATAATATAATGTCCCACATAAATCGGTGAACATATTACAACACCCCCCTTATACTGGCAGGGTGCTGCGTGCCCACAGAGACGGCTCAGCGTGTCGGCAGCGGCACACGTGCCACGCGTTCGCCATCACTGGGATATACTGTATATTGGAATTTTTTCTTTTTTCCACTACTAATGGCGGTGATCAGCGACTTATAGCTGGATTGCGATATTGCAGCGGACAATCTCACACGAACTGACACTTCCAGGGACACCAGTACAGTGATCAGTGCTAAATATATGTACTGTACTAATGACACTGGCGGGGAAGGGGTTCACATCAGGGACAATCAAAAGGTTAAATGTGTGCCTAGCCAGTGTTTTTGTGTGTACAGTGTTAGGTGCTTTTACTAAGCTATGTGATGGATTTTATTCCCTGCTTTGCTCGTCCCCACTGACAGGATGGAGCTCTGTCCTGTCTCCTCGGCGATCAGCAGGTGCCAGTGGACATCCATTGGCTGGCACCTGCTGATCGGCTTCTGCTGCAACTAATCACAGCAGAAGGGGCGCGCCCCTCACTAAGAAGGGCAGAATCACATATATACATATGATTCTGCACAGAGCCACCCCCTTGAAGCAATAGGGTGGTCAGCAAGTGGATAAAGGTACAGGGGTAACAAAGTATATTTGTTACTGTGAAAGTAGAAATGTTATGTCCAATTCATTGTATATTTTCCATCACTCACCGATCACATTCAGGATCTGCCTTCTTTCCTCCCGATGATGTGTAGCGGGGTGGAAGGTTCTACAGATATATGTCACTCCATCATCTTCTCTTATAGTTGGTTTCATGATCAGAGCACTTATATAGCTGTAGGATTTATCTTCATGCTCATTTTCTTGTACTCTATGGGAATATTTATCACTGTGAATGGTGTTACTCCCAGAATTCCACGTTACCAGTTCAGTCTCTCGGAGGTTCCTCTCCTTCCTCAGCCAAGTGATGGACAAAACTCGCGGTTTAAACCCACTGATTGGGCAGGTGAGAGTCAGCTGCTCCTCATGGATGACACGTTCCGGGCTCATGATGGACAATAACTTCGGAGGAACTAAATAAGAGAATTTATAAATGTTATATATGAATATATTCAGTAATAATATAAAGCAATGATGTACATTACTGGTGTAGTGACCTTTCTGATTTTTGGGGCAATTTAACCTTTATCCGCTTCAATACCAGGCCAATTCTGACACTTTGCTCCTACATGTAAAAATCATCATTTTTTTGCTAGAAAATTACATAGAACCCCCAAACATTATATATGTTTTTTTAGCAAAGACCCTAGAGAATACAATGGCGGTTGTTGCAACTTTTTATCTCACACAGTATTTGCGCAGGAATTTTTCGAACGCGTTTTTTTGGGGAAAAAACTGTTTTGTGTTTAAAAAAAAAACAAAACAGTAAAGTTAGCCCAATGTTTTTGCATTTTGTGAAAGATGAAGTTATGCCGAGTAAATAGATACCTAACATGTTTAAAAAAGGAGAAAGGAAGGTGGGACTTTATATGAAGAATGCACCCTTGGAGAAATCACGATATACATGAAAATGGGTAGTAACAACACTATGGGCATGGATGACAAACATACGATACAATTGCAGTCACTAGTTTATTGGTATATAAAAAAATAACAATAATAGTAATAGTAGCATAATAAAATAATGACAAGGTCAGTTCATATTTTAGAACATTGTATAAAACCAAGTACATTAGATAGATTGGTATAACAATGATAGTGACACCAACAGTAAAGACATAGTGGATTAATATCATGCACATCATAGAAAGCCATTTTCATAAAAGCGTGTCTCCCTGGTAAAAAAATGTATTATAATTCGTTGGTACGATCCAGTTGGTAAATATGGTAGTATTGGTAAAGTACAGTATGTGCAAAAAGGCATCTAATGGCTCTACGCGTTTCGTGGCGACTGCCACTCTTCAGGAGCAGGTATGAGAAGGATGTCTATATATATTGAAACACATAATTAATATGTAGAATAAAATATAATGGTATGATCATTGTTGTAAAGAGGGAAAGGAGAGGGGAAAGGACCTCAATTTACCACAACTACTTACAGATATGTCAATGAGACTAGGTGAAGGCATGAAGGGCCGGAAGGTCGACCGGGAGCAGACACCAGTCCCGGGAGCTGAGGTGGACAAACCCAGGCGTAGATGGATCGCCAGAGGGAGATACTGCTTCCCAGGGAAGGGCCCCCATGGATGGGGAGGAGAAAAAAGTAGTGTGCCATGAGAGTGTGACTATCTCTGAAAAAGAATAATTAGGTGAATTAAATAGGGTGGGACAATAAATGTAGTACAAAGAGTGACTGGTAATAACTGTAATCAGAAATGGCTAAGTACAAGGTGTGGGGGTAGATACAACCCCCCAGTAGGAATAATGAAAAAGAAGAAAAAGTGTAGATAGCTAGTTAACCCCAAGACTGGGGTAGTTAGGATCCAAGGTAGAGAAATGTGAACACTAGATAGCGTGATGGTAAGGGGTAGGGGGTAAGAGGGTGGGTACCCGAAGGTTACCTGATAAATAGCGAAGTAGGTGAATTCCAAAGTACACCATGACCATGGGGGTGACAGACCCTGAAGGGAGCATAGATCCACTATGAGGAGTATAAATACCCCAGTAAGTGGGGGGTGTCCACCAGCGTCACGCTCGGCCAATGAGAGGAGAGGGCACCAAAGCGGCAAGCGGCGAACGCCGCTTCCGTTCGGCGCCAAACACCTCGTGGAGGACGTGGAGTGGAAACACAACGTCGCTGCGTCAACGTCACTGATGTGCGACGCTGCGCAGGCGGCGTAGGAGGCGTGACGCCGATGCGCAATTGGGTGCCCGCCCAGACCCCGACGCACCTAGGAGAGGAAGAGAGGGGAGGGGGAGGGCCCCAGGAGCGCATCGCAGCTCCCGGAACTGGGCGGAGCCCGGCCGGAGTGGACCGGCCCAAGGCACAGCCCAACCCAGCAACCATAGCATAACAAGTAGCCATAACAACATGGTAAATAGCATATAGCTCAGCTCCTCAAATCCTAAAGTAATACATGTATCTCAATGATCAATGAAGGCGATGTGTTTAAATATATAAGAACTAAATATGCGTAACACTGGAGAGTACCAACATAATTGTATAAGGGTAAGGGTGCATGCTTCCATCCCTATTATGAATATACAAAGCAAGGAGCAACCGGTTGGGACTTTATATGAGAACGCAAGGCTACCACCGCCAGGCGCCTCCATCCCTGTTAGTTTAAAAAAGGAGAAAGGAAGGTGGGACTTTATATGAAGAATGCACCCTTGGAGAAATCACGATATACATGAAAATGGGTAGTAACAACACTATGGGCATGGATGACAAACATACGATACAATTGCAGTCACTAGTTTATTGGTATATAAAAAAATAACAATAATAGTAATAGTAGCATAATAAAATAATGACAAGGTCAGTTCATATTTTAGAACATTGTATAAAACCAAGTACATTAGATAGATTGGTATAACAATGATAGTGACACCAACAGTAAAGACATAGTGGATTAATATCATGCACATCATAGAAAGCCATTTTCATAAAAGCGTGTCTCCCTGGTAAAAAAATGTATTATAATTCGTTGGTACGATCCAGTTGGTAAATATGGTAGTATTGGTAAAGTACAGTATGTGCAAAAAGGCATCTAATGGCTCTACGCGTTTCGTGGCGACTGCCACTCTTCAGGAGCAGGTATGAGAAGGATGTCTATATATATTGAAACACATAATTAATATGTAGAATAAAATATAATGGTATGATCATTGTTGTAAAGAGGGAAAGGAGAGGGGAAAGGACCTCAATTTACCACAACTACTTACAGATATGTCAATGAGACTAGGTGAAGGCATGAAGGGCCGGAAGGTCGACCGGGAGCAGACACCAGTCCCGGGAGCTGAGGTGGACAAACCCAGGCGTAGATGGATCGCCAGAGGGAGATACTGCTTCCCAGGGAAGGGCCCCCATGGATGGGGAGGAGAAAAAAGTAGTGTGCCATGAGAGTGTGACTATCTCTGAAAAAGAATAATTAGGTGAATTAAATAGGGTGGGACAATAAATGTAGTACAAAGAGTGACTGGTAATAACTGTAATCAGAAATGGCTAAGTACAAGGTGTGGGGGTAGATACAACCCCCCAGTAGGAATAATGAAAAAGAAGAAAAAGTGTAGATAGCTAGTTAACCCCAAGACTGGGGTAGTTAGGATCCAAGGTAGAGAAATGTGAACACTAGATAGCGTGATGGTAAGGGGTAGGGGGTAAGAGGGTGGGTACCCGAAGGTTACCTGATAAATAGCGAAGTAGGTGAATTCCAAAGTACACCATGACCATGGGGGTGACAGACCCTGAAGGGAGCATAGATCCACTATGAGGAGTATAAATACCCCAGTAAGTGGGGGGTGTCCACCAGCGTCACGCTCGGCCAATGAGAGGAGAGGGCACCAAAGCGGCAAGCGGCGAACGCCGCTTCCGTTCGGCGCCAAACACCTCGTGGAGGACGTGGAGTGGAAACACAACGTCGCTGCGTCAACGTCACTGATGTGCGACGCTGCGCAGGCGGCGTAGGAGGCGTGACGCCGATGCGCAATTGGGTGCCCGCCCAGACCCCGACGCACCTAGGAGAGGAAGAGAGGGGAGGGGGAGGGCCCCAGGAGCGCATCGCAGCTCCCGGAACTGGGCGGAGTGTAAGTAGTTGTGGTAAATTGAGGTCCTTTCCCCTCTCCTTTCCCTCTTTACAACAATGATCATACCATTATATTTTATTCTACATATTAATTATGTGTTTCAATATATATAGACATCCTTCTCATACCTGCTCCTGAAGAGTGGCAGTCGCCACGAAACGCGTAGAGCCATTAGATGCCTTTTTGCACATACTGTACTTTACCAATACTACCATATTTACCAACTGGATCGTACCAACGAATTATAATACATTTTTTTACCAGGGAGACACGCTTTTATGAAAATGGCTTTCTATGATGTGCATGATATTAATCCACTATGTCTTTACTGTTGGTGTCACTATCATTGTTATACCAATCTATCTAATGTACTTGGTTTTATACAATGTTCTAAAATATGAACTGACCTTGTCATTATTTTATTATGCTACTATTACTATTATTGTTATTTTTTTATATACCAATAAACTAGTGACTGCAATTGTATCGTATGTTTGTCATCCATGCCCATAGTGTTGTTACTACCCATTTTCATGTATATCGTGATTTCTCCAAGGGTGCATTCTTCATATAAAGTCCCACCTTCCTTTCTCCTTTTTTAAACTAACAGGGATGGAGGCGCCTGGCGGTGGTAGCCTTGCGTTCTCATATAAAGTCCCAACCGGTTGCTCCTTGCTTTGTATATAGATACCTAACATGTCACGTTTCAAAATTGCACACGCTCGTGGAATGGCGCCATTCCACGGTACTTAAAAATCCGCATAGGCGGCGCTTGAAATTTTTTTACTGGTTACATGTTTTGAGTTACAGAGGAGGTCTAGGGCCAAAATTATTGCTCTCGCTCCAACGTTCGCGGGGATACCTCACATGTATGGTTTGAACACCGTTTTCATATGTGGGCGGGACTTACGTATGCGTTCGCTTCTGCGTGCGAGCATACGGGGACATCGGTGCTTTAAAAATTTTTTTTTTTTTTTATTGTTAGTTATATTTTATTTTTTTTATTTTGACACTTTTTTGAAAAAAAATAAAATTGATCACTTTTATTCCTATTACAAGGAATGTAAACATCCCTTGTAATAGCAATATGACATGTCAGGTGCTCTTAATAGTGAGATATGGGGTCAATAAGACCCCATATCTCACCACTAGGTTGGAAAGCCTGAAATTAAAAAAAATAATAAAACGATCGCCGCTTCCCAGCCGAAGTGGCGCAGTTTTTTTGAATGGAGAGGCCGGGCGTGACATCATAACATCGCGCCCGGCCTCCGACGATCATAGAGACTCCGGGGACCATCTGGTCCGCCGGAAATCTCTATGATCTACATCCGGCGCCGGTGGATCCACTCTCCGCCTCACCGATCATAACGGTGAGTCGGAGCAAGCACTGGAGGGCGGCGGGAGGGGGGGACGTCCCCTCTCGCCTCCCATAGGAACGATCAAGTGGCGGAACGGCCGCTATGATCATTCCTATGGTGTAGAGATTTGCCGGCTGAAACCGGCAATATCTGAAATGATATCTGTAACTACAGGCATCATTCAGATATACCCGCTCAAAGCCAAGGACGTCATGACGCCCTTGGTATTGAAGTGGTTAACATCCCTCTGAACACCATCACACTTACACACAGGGGTCTTCATCAATGTGGGGTAAAGAAAACCGACCTCCTCTGCCCAGTGGCGTCACTAAGATTGGTGTCACCTGGTGTGGGAAAAACATGGTGTCACCCCCCTCCACCAACTATAGTCCACCCTCAGAACAGACCATACCCTTCAGTGCAAACCGCCCCCTTCAGTGCAGACCCCCCCTTCAGTGCAGACCCCCCCTTCAGTGCAGACCCCCCCTTCAGTGCAAACCCCCCCTTCAGTGCAAACCCCCCCTTCAGTGCAAACCACCCCACCTTCAGTGCAGACCACCCCCTCCCCCCTTCAGTGCAGACCACCCTCCAGTAAAGACCTCCTCCATTCAGTGCAGACCACCCTTCAGTACAGACCTCCCCCTCCCCCCTTCAGTGCAGACCACCCTTCAGTACAGACCTCATATCACAGGAACATTCTCAGCAGTGTCCCTCCTCCTGCTCGGCTGTGTGAGACAGCGTCAGCGGCCAGCTCAGACACCCCGCGATGCAAGAGATGCAGATTGGTGCAATGGCGTTGGCCTGGGCCCTGCCGACAGATGTCACCCAGCCTGCACCCTCCGCTCCCCCTAGCAACGCCACTACCTCTGCCCACACACAAAAAAGCTTCATCCAAAGAGGATGTTAAGTCCAAGGGCCCATTTACATTTTGGTGTTGCGCTAACATTCATTAATGTTGCAGTTTAACATGTATTACTTAAAGTAAGCCCACTGAAAATGATAAGCTGTCAATACATGTTAAATTTTAAAACAGATAAAAAATGTTGAATGTGCCATTCTTTTCTAATGCAACGCTCTGCAGGCAGGTAAGTTGCCTTCAAACCGAATTCCACTGCAACACATGTACTGGGCATTACTGAAATGCAGAGGTCTTATGCCCTGTACACACGGTCGGACATTGATCTGACATTCTGACAACAAAATCCTAGGATTTTTTCCGACGGATGTTGGCTCAAACTTGTCTTGCATACACACGGTCACACAAAGTTGTCGGAAAATCTGATCGTTCTGAACGCGGTGACATAAAACACGTACGTCGGGACTATAAACGGGGCAGTAGCCAATAGCTTTCATCTCTTTATTTATTCTGAGCATGCGTGGCACTTTGTGCGTCAGATTTGTGTACACACGATTGGAATTTAACCACTTGCCGACCGCCTAATGCAGATATACTGCGGCAGAATGGCACGGGCAGGCAAAATCACGTACCTGGTACGTGACTTGCCCCGCCCCGGTGCCCGAGGCGGTCGGCATCGTTAAGAGAGCGATCAATACTGAGGGGGTGGCCACTCATTCATGGCCACCCCCTCGCGATCGCTCCCAACGAATAAAAATCTTCCTCTGCTGCTGTAATGTAAACAGCGGCAGAGGAAGTGATGTCAACTGTCCTCGTGAAGCCTTTTTGTTACGGCGCCGAGGAGAGAAGACATCCAAGTAAGTGCACCAACACTACACTAACAGTAGAACACTCTAGGCACACTTTTCACCCCCTATTACCCCCGATCACCCCCCTGATCACCCCCGATGACCCCCCGATCACCCCCCTGCGCCCCCTGTCACAGTGACACCAATAGCAGTTTTTTTTTCTGATTATTGCATTGGTGTCATTTGTGACAGTTATAAGGTGTAGGGCAGTTAGGGTTAGCCCCCTTTAGGTCTAGGGTACCCCCCTAACCCCCCCTAATAAAGTTTTAACCCCTTGATCACCCCCCGTCGCCAGTGTCACTAAGCGATCGTTTTTCTGATCGCTGTATTAGTGTCACAGGTGACGCTAGTTAGGGAGGTAAGTATTTAGGTTCGCCATCAGCATTTTATAGCGTCAGGGACCCCCACATACTACCTAATAAAGGTAGTAACCCCCTGATTGCCCCCTAGTTAACTCTTTCACCAGCGATCAACATATAACTGTTACGGGTGACGCTGGTTAGTTAGTTTATTTTTTATAGTGTCAGGGCACCCGCCGTTTATTACCCAATAAAGGTTTAGCCCCCTGATCGCCCGGCGGTGATATAAGTTAGGTTTTAGGGTCACATAGGGTCTGCGTCGCCCTAGGCAGCGTCAGATTAGTGCCAGTAGCGCTAACACCCACGCACGCAGCATACACCTCCCTTAGTGCTATAGTATCTGAGCGGATCAATATCTGATCCGATCAGATCTATACTAGCGTCCCCAGCAGTTTAGGGTTCCCATAAACACAGTGTTAGTGGGATCAGCCCAGATACCTGCTAGCACCTGCGTTTTGCCCCTCCGCCCAGCCCAGCCCACCCAAGTGCAGCATCGATCGATCACTGTCACTTACAAAACACTAAACACATAACTGCGGCGTTCGCAGAGTCAGGCCTGATCCCTGCGATCGCTAACAGTTTTTTGGTAGCATTTTGATACAGTCATTGACAGTCAGGAGCTTTTTTTCCTGTGGGTCTCACTAGTGTACCCCTAAATTTAGAGCCCAAAATGGCAAATTGAAGGTACACTAGTGAAGAGGCCTACACGTTTCTGAGCAGATAGTGAAGAGGAAGTCACTCATCTGTCAGATTCAGGCTCAGAATATGATCCTGTAGAGGAAAGCGGCTCCATGACAGATAGCTCTGATGACGGAGTTGTTGTCCCTGCCAAGGTAAGGCGTACCAGACCCCAATCTTCTTCTTCTGTCGTTGAGGTGCAAGAACCGCAGGGCTCTCGTATGGAGCAGAAAAGTACTAGTTCCGCTATTCCTTCTGGTGAACTGGCAAGCACCAGAGGCCTAGTACACCCCGGTCGTACATCCAGCACTGCAGTATCACGTGGTGACGTGGCGAGTCCCATAAGTGCAGTTCAAGCTGGTGAGGTGGCAAGCACAAGTAGTGTCCCGCTGCCACCAAGAAGATGAACACAGGCCCGTTGTGCCCATAGTGCCCTTCCTGCTGCATTCGCCAATCCGAATTGGGAACCCACCACTTCTGCAGCACCCGTACTTCCCCCATTCACTGGCCAACCCAGAATTCAGGTGGAAACAGTTGATTTTACGCAACTGGATTTTTATTCGCTGTTTTTCACCAAAGATCTCTATAGATCTATTGTGGACCAAAGCAATTTGTACGCTGGTCAATTCATCGCCACTAATCCCCAGTTGTCCTCCCTTGCCAGAGATTGGAGACCAATTACGGTTTCCGAATTTAAGACCTTTCCCGGCCTATCCCTCCTCATGGGCATAACTAAAAATAGTGAGTTGCGGTCATATTGGTCCACTGACCCAATTCACCATATGCCCGTGTTCTCTGCCTCCATGACCAGGGCACGATACGAGCAGATTTTGCGGTTCATGCACTTCAATGACAATGAACTCTGTCGTCCTCGTGGAGACCCTGAATACGATCGGCTACACAAAATTCGGCCCCTCGTAAACCACTTCAACCAATAGTTTGCAGACTTGTTTACTCCCCATCAAGTTGTCTGCGTTGATGAGTCCCTGATTACGTTTTCTGGCCGCTTGTCATTCAAACAGTACCTTCCCAGCAAGCATGCCAGATACGGGGTCAAGATGTATAAGCTCTGTGACAGGGCCACAGGCTATACATGTAGTTTTATGGTTTACGAGGGAAAAGATAGTCACGTAGAGCCGATAAACTGCCCTGACTACATAGGAAGCACTGGCAAGATTGTGTGGGACTTGGTGTCACCCTTATTCGGAAAGGGTTACCACTTATATGTGGACAATTATTACACGAGCGTGCCACTTTTAAGTCACTTGTTTGATCATCAAATTGGTGCATGTGGCACCGTGCGATCTAATCGCCGGGGCTTACCCCAATGGCTTAAAGAATCCTGACTTAGATGGGGGAGAGAGCCTGCTTGAAGTGTAATAACTTGCTCGCTATGAAGTAGAGGGATAATCGGAATGTTTTCGTTCTCACCTCCCTTCATGCAGACATGACGGTCCAAATTACTACGGCGAATGGTGTTGTGGAGAAACCCCTCTGTGTCCACAAATATAACCAAAATATGGGAGGGGTGGACCTCAACGACCAGTTGTTGGTGCCGTACCTAGTTGCCCATAAGGCCAGACGCTGGTATAAAAAAGTATCTGTTTATTTATTTCAATTGGCTTTGCTGAATGCTCATGTGCTATACAGAGCTTCAGGACGGACTGGATCCTTCCTTAAATTCCAGGAAGAGATCGTCAGAGCCCTTTTGTATCCAGACGGTGCTCCACCTCACCTTCCCCAACCAAATGCAGTAAGCCGGCTGCATGAGAGGCATTTTCCTTATGTCCTCTTGAGTACCCCTACCCAATGAGCCCCCCAAAGAAGATGTTGTGTCTGCAGCAAGCGCGGATATAGGCGTGACACCCGCTATTATTGTCCCTCCTGTCCTGACAATCCTGGTCTTTGCATTGGTGAATGTTTTGAACGCTACCATTCACTAGTTGAGTATTAGCGTAGGGTACAGCATTGCACAGACTAGGGACACTTTCACAGGGTCTCCCAAGATGCCATCACATTTTGAGAGACCCGAACCTGGAACCGGTTACAGCTACAAAAGTTAGTTACAAAAAAAAGTGTAAAAATATATATATATATATATATATATATATATATATATATATATATATATATATATATATATAAAAAATAAAAAAAAACAAAAACAAAAATAGTTGTCATTTTATTGTTCTCTCTCTCTCTATTGTTCTGCTCTTTTATACTGTATTCTATTCTGCAATGTTTTATTGTTTTTATGTTTTATCATGTTTGCTTTTCAGGTATGCAATTTTTTTATACTTTACTGTTTACTGTGTTTTATTGTTAACCATTTCTTTGTTTTCAGGTACGCCATTCAGCTGCAGAGCGGATTTATTTATCTTGACAGCAACAGCGTTTGCTCCCACGATACAAAAAGCCGTGACTCCAGCGCTGTAGGAGGTGATTTCACCACCACAGTTAAAAAAAAAGAGCATATATGCCGAAGCATGGGGGCAGTAGGAGCGGAGGAGCGATTTGCTCCTAACTTTTGGGGTGGATGCCCTCATGCTTCGGCATATATAAATGGTGCATGTATGCCCATCATTAGAAGTGGGTGGATGAAGGGAGGTATTCTCATGGTGGGCATACTCACCGATCAATCTCTTTTTTTCGTTCAGCCCACAGGCTGCATGAAAAAAAAGTTTACAATATATGCCCAACAAGGACCAACAACGTATCCTAGTGGCTAATTAGCCTCTAGACTGCTTTTACAAGCCGTGGGAGGGAATGCCCCCCCCCCACCGTCTTCCATGTCTTTCTCTCCCTCCTGTCCCAACAGGGAACCTGAGAATGCAGCCGGTGATTCAGCCAGCTGACCATAGAGCTGATCAGAGACCAGAGTGTCTCCAAACATATCTCTGGCCTAAGAAACTGGAAGCTACGAGCATTTCATGACTTAGATTTCGCCGGATGTAAATAGCGCCATTGGGAAATTGGGAAAGCATTTTATCACACCGATCTTGGTGTGGTCAGATGCTTTGAGGGCAGAGGAGAGATCTAGGATCTAATAGACTCCAATTTTTTCAAAAAAAGAGTACCTGTCACTACCTATTGCTATCACAGGGGATATTTACATTCCCTGAGATAACAATAAAAATGATTTAAAAAAATGAAAGGAACAGTTTAAAAATAAGATAAAAAAGCAAAAAAAAATAAAGAAAAAAAAAAGCACCCCTGTCCCCCCCTGCTCTCGCGCAAAGGCAAATGCAAGCGTCGATCTGGCATCAGATGTAAACAGCAATTGCACAATGCATGTGAGGTATCACCACGAAGGTCAGATCGAGGGCAGTAATTTTATCAGTAGACCTCCTCTGTAAATCTAAAGTGGTAACCTGTAAAGGCTTTTAAAAATGTATTTAGTTTGTCACCACTGCATGTTTGTGCGCAATTTTAACCGGTTCAATACAGGGCAATTTCACCCCCTTCCTTCCCAGGCCAATTTTTTGTTTTCAGCGCTGACGCACTTTAAACGTCAATTGCGCGGTCGTGCGACGTTGTACCCAAAAAAATTGACGTCCTTTTTTCACCACAAATAGAGCTTTCTTTTGGTGGCATTTGATCACCTCTGCGGTTTTTATTTTTTGCGCTATAAACAAAAGAAGAGCGACAATTTTGAAAAAGACACAATATTTTTTACTTTTTGCTATAATAAATATCCCAATTTTTTTTTTTAAAAACAAAATTTTTCCTCAGTTTCGGCCGATACGTATTCTTCTACATATTTTTGGTAAAAAAAATCGTAATAAGTGTATATTGATTGGTTTGCGCAAAAGTTATAGCGTCTACAAAATATGGGATAGATTTATGGCATTTTAAAAAAAAAATAAAAATTATTTTTTTAGCGGCGATCGCGATTTTTTTTCGTGACTGCGACATTATGACGGACACATCGGACACTTTTGACACATTTTTGGGACCATTCACATTTATACAGCAATCAATGCTATAAAATTGCACTGATTACTGTGTAAATGTGACAGGCAGTGAAGGGGTTAACCACTAGGGGGCGGGGAGGGGTTAAGTATGTTTCCTAAGGAATGATTCTAACTGAAGGGGGAGGGGACACACAGGGGGAGGAGACCGATCAGTGTTCCTCCGTTCTGGGAACACAGATCGCTCTCCTCAGAGCTGACAGGCTGTGGATCTGTGTGTTTACACACACAGATCCACATGCCGGCCCGGTTAACGGGCAATCGCGGGTGCCCGGCGGACATCGCGGCCGCCGGGCACACGCACCGGCCGGGAATCCCAGGACGTCATATGATGTCCACCCAGGATGGTAGATCCCATCCCAGGACGTCATATGACTATAGCTGGGTATTGAAGTGGTTAAAGTATGTCATGTTTGGTATCCATGTACTCGGCCTAAGATCATCTTTTTTATTTCATCAAACATTTGGGCAATATAGTGTGTTTTATTGCATTAAAATTTTAAAAAGTATGTTTTTTCCCAAAAAAATGCATTTGAAAAATCGCTGCGCAAATACTGTGTGAAAAAAAAATGAAACACTCACCATTTTAATCTGTAGGGCATTTTCTTAAAAAAAATATATAATGTTTGGGAGTTCAAAGTAATTTTCTTGCAAAAAAAAATAAATTTTTTTAATGTAAGCAAATAGTGTCAGAAAGGGCTTTGTCTTCAAGTGGTTTAGAAAATTGAGTACTGTCCGTGATACTTTTTTTATTTACACTAACATACAATTTTTCAGGACAAGCTTTCGGGGTATGTCCCCTTCTTCAAGGTCCAAGCAGTACTGATTCACACATTTTTAAGCAGAATGTAAAAGAAAAAAAAGAGAGAAAAGAAAAAAAAAAAAGCGAAAAACAAACACATACAAATCAATGGTAATAAAGATAGCAGCAGAGTTAGTGAGATAAGACAGAGGGAGAGCTATAGACTTCATGTCAAAAAGAAGTATTATTCTTAGTTCAAACGTTTTCCTTTCCTGGATAGTTCTGAAATTCCCTTTAAGAACTAAGACATTGAGGTCTTCTATAGTGTGGTCTGGTTGTGAGAAATGATGTCCCACAGGTGTACATAAACTGTCTTCTTTCTGTTCTTTGATGGTATGTCTGTGCAAATTCATCCTCGCTTGCAACTTCTGTCCTGTTTCACCCACATAAGATCCTTTGCTGCACCTTTTGCATTGGATGAGGTACACCACATTACTGGAGGTACAGCTGTAAGATCCCATGATATTGAAGGTCCCATTTGTGTGTGTAACACTTTTGGATAGATTGATCTGGTTGCATAGTTTGCAGCGTTTTTTATTTCAGGGTTTGCTTTTATTATTTGTGACTTCATAATCAGAGTGAAGTTTCCTGCTGATTAGTTTGTGTCTGAGGTTGGGTGGTTGTCTGAAAGCCAATAATGGGGTTTGTTGGAATATTCCTTTCAAAGTTTCATCCTCTGTTATAATGGGTTGTAAATCTTTAATTATCTTTTTGATCCCTTCTAGTGTTGGGTTGTATGTGGTGACTAGAGGTACTCGGTTATTTGTTTTTTTCTCTGTGTATTGGAGGAGATTTTCTCTTCAGGTTTTCAAGGCTGTGTTTATGCTGTTGTTGATGGTTTTGTCTTTGTAACCTTTCTTATGGAAGGAGTCTGCCAGTGTTCTGAGATGTTTATCTCGGTCTTCTGGATCTGAACAAATTCGGTGGTATCTGATGGCCTGGCTGTGTATGATGGCCAGTTTAGTGTGTTGGAGGTGAAAACTGGAACTATGAAGATAGCTGCATCGGTCAGTCGGTTTTCTGTATATCGACTTGTGAAGCTTGTCCTCCCTGATGTATGCTGTAGTGTCTAGGAAGTTGACATGTGTGTTCGAATAGTCCATTTTTAGTTTCATAGATGGGTGAAAAGTGTTTATCAATGAGAAGAATTGGTCTGGATTTTCTTCACCTTCAGTCCATATCATGAAGATATCATCAATATAGCGATAATATCTGTATAGCTTTTGTTGTATGCTGTTCAGAAATTTGTCCCCCAGGTCAGCCATAGATAAGTTTGCATATTGGGGTGCCATTTTGCTTCCCATAGCAGTGCCCATACACTGGAGATAGATGTCATTATTGAAAGTGAAGTAGTTGTGTGTAAGAATGAATTCAATGAGCCATGTCACATCCTCAGCAGTGTATTTGTGGTCTGGTGAGGATGATAAGAATCTGTGACATGCTGCCAACCCATCCTTGTGAGGGATGTTACTGAACAGAGATTCTACATCCATAGTGACTAGAAGTGTATTTGGTGGTAATTGTTGTATATTGTTAAGCTTGTTCGGAAAATCAGTGGTGTCTTGCAGGAAACTCGCAGTTTTCATGACTAACGGTTTTAACATGTTTTCTACAAGGCCCGAGATATGTTCGGTAAGTGTATTCATACCTGTTATAATGGGTCTGCCTGGATTTCCTGGCTTGTGAATCTTGGGCAGCATGTAGAAGTCTCCAATTTCTGGATTATCCGGAATTGCATTGATGAGTTCTGAATGTAGGTGGCTTGGTATTGTCGCAATGAGACCTTTTAATTGCTTAGTAAAATCCTGGGTCGGATCATAATCCAGTTTTTTGTAGTAAGTAGTATTTGTCAGCTTCCTCTGGCCCTCTTGTATATATTTGTCTGTATCCATCACAAAGACTGCTCCCCCTTTATCTGCTGGTTTGATGGTTATGGCCTGATTATTGCGCAGATCATGTACAGTTCTTCGCTCCAGTGGTGAAAGGTTGTATAATATTTTCTTTTGCTGGGTGGATATCAGGGATGTAACTCGCAGCCTGAAGCTGTCAATATAGGTATCCAGTTTGGGGTTGCGTCCTTGTGGAGGTGTGAAGTTGCTGTTCTTTTTCTTTCTGTCACCTCCTATTGTCCTAGGACTCCTTTCCTTACTGTGAAAATATTCTTTGAGCCTTAGTCTCCTAAAGAATTCCTCCATATCTGACCATACCTGTAAATTATCGAATTTTGGTGGTTGGGCAGAATGTGTGGCCTTTGAAGAGGACTGTTGTTTCTGGTGTAGAAAGTTTATGATTTGACAAATTTATGATACCGAATTCCTCTGTTATATCCACATTTTCTGTAAAGTCAGCATTTACACAAGGGATACCTTGGGATTCTGGATCGGGTTCCAAGTTGCTGATAGCAGGAGTTATAGAAGTTGTGTTTGTTTTGTGTCGTTTAGGTTGTATCCAAAGGGTCTGCTCTCAGTGTAGCTTTTGGAGTTTTTTTTGCTTCCTGTTCTTCAAGTGGTTAGAAGAGTGGGTGATGTGTGACATAAGCTTCTAAATGTTGTGCATAAAATGCCCAGGTGGCACAAACCCCCAGAAATTACCCTATTTTGGAAAGTAGACAGCCCAAGCTATTTGCTGAGAGGAATGTCGAGTCCATGGAATATTTTATATTGTGACACAAGTTGCGGGAAAAAGACAATTTTTTTTTTTTTTTGCACAAAGTTGTCACTAAATGATATATTGCTCAAACATGCCATGGGGATATGTGAAATTACACCCCAAAATACATTCTGTTGCTTCTCCTGAGTACGGGGATACCACATGTGTGGGACTTTTTGAGAGCCTAGCCGCGTACGGGACCCCGAAAACCAATCACCGCCTTCAGGCTTTCTATGGGTGTAAATTTTTGATTTCACTCTTCACTGCCTATCACAGTTTCGGAGGCCAAGGAATGCCCAGGTGGCACAAACCCCCCCAAATGACCCTATTTTGGAAAGTAGACACCCCAAGCTATTTGCTGAGAGGTATGGTGAGTATTTTGCAGACCTCACTTTTCATCACAAAGTTTTGAAAATTGAAAAAAGAAAAAAAAAAACACACTTTTCTTGTCTTCCTTCATTTTCAAAAACAAATGAGAGCTGCAAAATACTCACCATGCCTCTCAGCAAATAGCTTGGGGTGTCTACTTTCCAAAATGGGGTCATTTGGGGGGTTTTGTGCCATCTTGGCATTTTATGGCCTTCAAAACTGTGATAGGTAGTGAGGAGTGAAATCAAAAATTTACGCCCTTAGAAATCCTGAAGGAGGTGATTGGTTTTCGGGGCCCCGTACGCGGCTAGGCTCCCAAAAAGTCCCACACATGTGGTATCCCCGTACTCAGGAGAAGCAACAGAATGTATTTTGGGGTGTAATTTCACATATGCCCATGGCCTGTTTGAGCAATATATCATTTAGTGACAACTTTTTGTAATTTTTTTTTTGTTATAATTCAATCACCTGGGACAAAAAAAATATTTAATGGGCTCAACATGCCTCTCAGCAATTTCCTTGGGGTCATTTGGGGGGGTTTTGTACTGCCCTGCCATTTTAGCACCTCAAGAAATGACATAGGCAGTCATAAACTAAAAGCTGTGTAAATTCCAGAAAATGTACCCTAGTTTGTAGAAGCTGTAACTTTTGCGCAAACCACTAAATATACGCTTATTGACATTTTTTTTACCAAAGACATGTGGCCGAATACATTTTGGCCTAAATGTATGACTAAAATTTAGTTTATTGGATTTTTTTTAGAACAAAAAGTAGAAAATATCATTTTCTTTCAAAATTTTCGGTCTTTTTCCATTTATAGCACAAAAAATAAAAACCGCAGAGGTGATCAAATACCATCTAAAAAAAGCTCTATTTGTGGGAATAAAAGGACGCAAATTTTGTTTGGGTACAGCATTGCATGACCGCGCAATTAGCAGTTAAAGCGACGCAGTGCCAAATTGTAAAAAGTGCTCTGGTCCGGAAGGGGGTAAATCCTTCCGAGGCTGTAGTGGTTAAACGATCAGATTTTGTTGTTGGAAAATTTTATAGCCTGCTCTCAAACTTTGTGTGTCGGAAATTCTGATGGAAAAAGGCCGATGGAGCCCACACACGATCAGAATTTCCGACAACAAGCTCCGATCGCACATATTCCGTTGGAAAGTCTGACTGTGTGTACAGGGCATAAATGTGCCAAATAATTTGAGATATTTATAATCATTTCCTGTTCTGCTGACAGTTACACCAGACAGGAAGTGAGGAAAAACCTTTTAACCACTTCAGCCCCAGAAGATTTTACCCCCTTTCTGACCAGAGCACTTTTTACAATTTAGCACTGCGTCGCTTTAACTGACAACTGTGCGGTCGTACAACGTTGTACCCAAACTAAATTGATGTCCTTTTTCCCCACAAATAGAGATTTCTTTTGGTGGTATTTGATCACCTCTGTGGTTTTTATTTTTTGCGATATAAACAAAAAAAGAGCGACAATTTAAAAAAAAAAACAATATTTTTTACTTTTTGCTATAATAATATCCCCCAATTAAAAAAAAAAAACTAATTTCTTGACCAGTTTAGGCAAATATATACAATATCTGACAAAAGGTAAGTACACCCCTCAGTGACATTTGTGTAAATCTTTTCTTCTCTCTCTTCATGTGTAAACACTGAAGAAATGACACTTGTCTACAATGTAAAGTAGTGAGTGTACAGCTTGTATAACAGTGTAAATTTGCTGTCCCCTCAAAATAACTCAACACACAGCCATTAATGTCTAAACCGCTGGCAACAAAAGTCAGTACACCCCTAAGTGAAAATCTCCAAATTGGGCCCAATTAGCCATTTTCCCTCCCCGGTGTCATGTGACTCGTTAGTGTTACAAGCAGGGGCGTTGCTAGGTGGCAAAAAGACCAGGGCCTTCAGCCCGAGGTCAGAGCCCAGCACCAGGGGGGGGGGTGATGGAGGGGGGGTGTTACATACCTGACACACACTGACCTACCTGACCCACACTGACCTACCTGGCTGACATACACTGACCTACCTGACACGCACTGACTGCTGATCTAATGGGTCACCAGTAGTCAGCACCCTCTCTACATTAGCTCAGAGTCCCCTTACATCAGCACCCCCCTTAGAGATCTCTATTAGATCAGTGACCCCCCAGTCAGTATCCCCTGCCCCTAAAGACCCCCATTAGACTGCCTTACCGAGAGCCGTTTAGAGTCAAGAAGTGTGGGAGCCGGAGTTTGGGGGCGGAGCGAAACTGCTCTTCTGTAGTGCCATTTTTCTTCCTTCCTTCCATTGTATGGGGGGGCTTGGGGAGAAGGCAAAGTAAAGGCAGATGCTGCATCGCTGTGCCCACTGTGTCGGCAAGACACATTTGAACTGGTACACTCACTTACAGGGCCGCTTTTGGGAATCATGGGGCCTCCACCCCCTGAGGGGGGAAAAGAGGTGGGGGGAGGGAGGGAGGTGAGAAAGGGGAGGTGAGAGGGGAGGAGGTAAGGGGGGTGAGAGAGAGGGGGTGGCTGACAGAGAGGGGGGTGCTGACAGAGGGGGGTGCACTGCTGACACAGAGGGGGTGCTGACAGAGGGGGTGGGCTGACAGAGGGGGGTGCTGACAGAGGGAGGATGTTGACAGAGGGGGATGGGCTGACAGAGGGGGATGGGCTGACAGAGGGAGGATGTTGACAGAGGGGGATGGGCTGACAGAGAGGGTGTGAGCTGATGGGGGGGTGTGAGCTGATGGGGGGTGTGGGGGGACGCTGAGAGAGTGGGGGGAGGCTGAGAGAGTGAGGGGAGGCTAAGAGAGAGGGGGAGGCTGACAGAGGGGGGTGCACTGCTGACATTGAGGGGGGTGGTGCTGACAGAGGGGGGGTGCTGACATAGATGGTGTGGGCTGACAGAGGGGGGTGGTGCTGACAGAGGGGGGGTGCTGACATAGATGGTGTGGGCTGACAGAGGGGGGGCACTTCTGACAGAGAGGGTGTGAGCTGATGGGGGGGGGTGCTGGCAGAGAGGGGGACCCTGAGAGAGCGGGGGGGCGCTGAGAGAGAGGGGGGAGGCTAAGAGAGAGGGTGTGGGCTGACAGAGGGGGGTGCACTGCTGACATTGAGGGGGGTGCTGACATAGATGGTGTGGGCTGACAGAGGGGGGGTGCACTGCTGACAGAGAGGGGGTGCTGACAGAGAGGGGGGTGCTGACAGAGGGGGTGTGGGCTGACAGAGGGGGGTGCTGACAGAGAGGGGCACACTGCTGACAGAGAGGGGTGGGCTGACAGAGAGGGGGGTCCTGACAGAGAGGGGGGTGCTGCTGACAGAGAGGTGGGTGCTGACAGAGGGGTGCACTGCTGACAGAGGAGGGGTTGCTGACAGAGAGGGGGTCCTGACAGAGGGGTACATTGCTGACAAACGGGTGTGGGCTGACAGAGGGGGGGTGCTGACAGAGGGGGGTTCTTAAAGAGGGGGTGCACTGCTGACAGAGAGGGGTGGACTGACAGAGGAGGGGTGCTGACAGAGGGGGGGCACTACTGACAAAGGGGGGGTGCTGACAGAGGGGGGGTTCTTACAGAGGGGGTGCACTGCTGACAGAGAGGGGTGGACTGACAGAGGAGGGGTGCTGACAGAGGGGGGGTTCTTACAGAAGGGGTGCACTGCTGACAGAGAGGGGTGGACTGACAGAGGAGGGTGGGCTGAGAGAGGGGGGGTGGTGACAGAAAGGGGTGGGCTTACAGAAAGGGGCGGGATGACAGAGGGTTGGGCTTACAGAGAGTGGCACGCTGACAGACAGAAGGGCAGATAAAAGAGACCTCAGTCAGGAGGAGACACAGCGCGCGCCAGGCAGGGAGGTGGGGCTCCGGGCAGCCACGATTACCCACAGTCCAGCCTCTCCACATGTGACCAGTCAGCAGCTCCACCGGGCCAATCACAGACCCTTATGTCTGCCGCCTGCACAGCCAATGACAGAGCGCCCGCTGCCCAGCGCTCGTACAGGCTGTATGCGATATAACACTGATCGCGGCGGGCACGGGAATCGGAATGCGCTGCTCTAGATCTTGCAGCTGGGGCCACTGATCACAGGACGGCTGAACGGGTTTCAGGTGGCTTGAAAACCGGGCACATGTGTCCAAACCGGACAAGTGGCAACCCTACTGCAGGACCCTGTGCTTAGACACTCGGGGCTATTGGCCCCACATTCGGGGCTCAAGCCTCAATAGCCCAACCTTAAAGACACCTATGGTTACAAGGTCTCAGGTGTGAATGGGGAGCAGGTGTGTTAACCACTTGCTGACCAGCCACCATCATTATACTGCGGCAGATCGGCACGATCCCACGAGCCATTGTAGCTATACATCAGCTCTTTTAAGCGGGATAGCAGGCGCGCGCGTGCACCCACTGCACTACGGAGGTGCCTATGCTCGTGACCAGCAGTCGTGATAACTGCCGGCCACGAGCGATCGCGGGAATGAGAGGCAGAACATGGTTGTGTGTAAACACACACATCCCTGTTCTGAGAGGAGATGCAGATCGTGAGTTCTTAATAGCTAGGAACCACGATCTCTCTCCTATTGTCAGTCTCCTCCCCCTACAGTTAGAATACACAGTCAGGGAACACAGTTAACCCCTTGATCGCCCCTAGTGTTAACCCCTTCCTTGCCAGTGACATTTATACAGTAATCAGTGCATTTTTATAGCACTGATCGCTGTATAATTGTCAATCGTCCCAAAAATGTGTCAAAAGTGTCTGATGTGTCCGCCATAATGTCGCAGTCTTGATAAAAACAAAAAAAATCCCAGATCGCCGCCATTACTAGTAAAAAAAATAAATAATAATAAAAAGGCCATAAAACTATCCCCTATTTTGTAGACGCTATAACTTTTGCGCAAACCAAACAATATACACTTATTGTGATTTTTATTACCAAAAATATGTAGAAGAATACATATCCGCCTAAACTGAGAAAATAAATTAGCTTTTCTTAAAAAAAATTGGGGATATTTATTATAGAAAAAAGTACAAAATATTGCTTTTTTTTTAAATTGACGCTCTTTTTTTGTTTATAGCGCAAAAAATAAAAACCGCAGAGATGATTAAATACCACCAAAAGAAACCTTAATTTGTGGGAAAAAAGGATGTAAATTTTGTTTGGGTACAACATTGCACGACTGCGCAATTGTCAGCTAAAGCGACGCAGTGCTGTATCACAAAAAGTGCTCTGGTCATTGAACAGCCAAATCTTCCGGGGTTGAAGTGGTTACATTTGGTGTTATCACTCTCACTCTCTCATACTGGTCACTGAAAGTTCAACATGGCACCTCATTGCACGGAACTCTCTGAGGATCTGAAAAAAAGAATTGTTGCTCTACATAAAGATGGCCTAGGCTATAAGAAGATTGCCAAGACCCTGAAACTGATCTGCAGCACAGTGGCCAAGACCATACAGTGGTATAACAGGACAGGTTCCACTCAGAACAGGCCTCGCCATGGTCCACCAAAGAAGTTGAGGTCACGTGCTCAGCATCATATCCAGAGGTTGTCTTCAGGAAATAGATGTATGAGTGCTGCCAGCATTGCTGCAGAGGTTGTAGGGGTGGGGGGTCAGCCTGTCAGTGCTCAGACCATGGGGAGCTACAGTTCATTGAGGGAACCATGAATGCCAACATGTGACCTACTGGAGCAGAGCATGATCCCCTCCCTTCAGAGACTGGACCGCAGGGCAGTATTCCAACATGATAACCACCCCAACCACACCTCCAAGACCACCACTGCCTTGCTAAAAAAGCTGAGGGTAAAGGTGATGGACTGGCCAAGCATGTCTCCAGACCTAAACCCTATTGATCATCTGTGTGGCATCCTCAAATGGTCTCTAACATCCACCAGCTCTGTGATGTCGTCATGGAGGAGTGGAAGAGGACTTCAGTGGCAACCTGTGAAGCTCTGGTGACCTCCATGCCCAAGAGGGTTAAGGCAGTACTGGAAAATAATGGTGGCCACGCAAAATATTGAAACTTTGGGCCCAATTTGGAGATTTTCACTTAGGGGTGTACTTACTTTTGTTGCCAGCGGTTTAGACATTAATGGCTGTGTGTTGAGTTATTTTAAGGGGACAGCAAATTTATACTGTTATGCATGCTGTTGACAAGGGGTGTTGGAAGAACAGCAGCAAGTAATGCAAAGTTTGCTATATAATGTGAACTATATATACACTGTACGCATTATACCTATCTATGCAGTAGGTGGTGCTGTAGTATTATAGTGTGTATCTATGGTAATGTAATCAGAAGTGTTTGCTTTCCTCACTGTTCTCTTATACTTCTGCTTCCTGTTCCGTGTTATATGTTCAGTTCCTGTCTCCATGATGTAAAGACATGTTTTGTAATTGTCCATTAAAATACAATTATTCTCTGCAAACAAGAAGCTCCCAGCACATCATTTCAATACTCTGCACAACAGGTGCGAGGTCACAGCGGTAGTATTGAGGTCAGTAGTAGACGGGCAACGAGGTAACGAGGACACGTAGACAGAAGCGTGGCCAGGAACGTAGCCAAAGCTGGAAATAGGTGGACAGAGGTACAAGCAGAATCCAGGATCAAATCAGTAACAAGCCAGGTCGTCAACAGGTGTCAGATACAGGGTAGACTCATGTCGCGGTACCCCCGTAGGGGCTGCTGGTAATTGTAGTATGCTAATTATACTTAAATATTCCAGAATTTTAATTACCCCAAATTAATAAAATTACATGGATTTGATCAATGGCTGATACATGGCCTTGAGTATATTCCACAGTTATATCATGGCCAGCTTATGAAGGATTTTCATACTTTACAAGAGGAATTTGGCCTACTTACTAAATGTTTTTTTCAATGCTTGCAATTAAAACCAGAGGTGCACCGAATGGAATTTTGGTGCTAAAACCAAAACCGAAAATGCCGGATGCACTTGGCCGAAAACTGAAACCGAAAATGACACTTTAAAAAAAAATTTTTTTAGATATATTTGTATTATATTGGACTTTTTAATTAATATCATCAATTTAACCACATCAGCCCTGGAAGGATTTTCCCCCTTCCTGACCAGGCCATTTTTTGCGATACGGCATTGCATTGCTTTAACTGACAATTGCGCGGTCGTGTAACGCTGTACTCAAACAAAATTGATGTCCTTTTTTCCCCCCAAATAGAGCTTTTGTTTGGTGGTATTTGATCACTTCTGCGTTTTTTATTTTTTGCACTATAAACATAAAAACAATATTTTTTTACTTTTTGATATAATAAATAATTCCCAATTTGAGAGAGAACAAAAAGGGGGGGGTATAAGGAGGGAAGGGAATGCCACCATCCAGTAACCCAACCATGTCTGGGGGAAACCTCATGAGATGTCCCATAACCAGCGTACTCCTCGGAATAGACAAATTTGCGCCAATAGAACCATTTCATGAGACATTTCTCACAAAGACCCTTCTCTGTGGCCACCAAGTCCTCCATTGCATAAATGTCTGCCACTTTTTTCAACCAACCAGCGACCGATGGTGGTTGCGTCTGCTTAAAAAACAACAGGATGCAGCCTGATCTGTGCCCATCTCCCCCATAAATGCAGCTGCCTGATTAAGCCTCACCATCTTTCGCAGGAAATCACCGAGCCGTCATCTGTTTACTCGGCTTTCAGTGGGCAGTCACACACAGTCCCGCCTCCACCATCGGCATTGGACCAGCTCCTGTGATAGACAGAACACTGGTCCAATGCTGGTGGCGGAGGCAGGACTGTGTGTGAACTGTGAAGTGAGAGCCGAGTGGAGAGGAGATGACAGCTTGGTGAATTCCGGCGGCACTCGTCCCCCTCCTTCCCCTCCGAGGTACGCTGTCGGCGTATAACACGCACCCACGATCCCCCTATTTTCAGGGGAAAAAAGTTTGTGTTATAAGCCGATAAATACAGTAATTCAAAAGGGGTCAATGGCCGCCGGAAGGCCTCTGGGGCAGGTAGAGATCCTATAAAATGAGCTAGCTGTAGTTTTTGCCAAAATGGGAAAACCTCTACGGCCGGGTCATTAATGATTTGTTGCCTAGTCTTCCACCAGCCATTAGTAAGAAAATGTTGCATCTGTGATCGAACAAACCACTTTCAATCCCCGGAATCTAGGGTCGTCAATCCCAGGACTAAAAGTCGGGTTACCCACTATTGGGGTGAGAGGCGACGGGACAGGTGCTATAGGAAAGTCACGGAAGGCCTTCTGAGCCAGCTGACTCCCCTCCCCTCCCCTAGAGTGATCAATCAGCCGGCGCGGTAAGGACCTTTGGCACCACAGGACCAAATCCAGCTGGGCCCCTGCAAGACATTATTCAACCTGGACCAACTGTTTCAAAGCACCCTGGTGACACCAATCTAGGGCTTGGGTCAGATGGCAAGCCAGGTGATAAAGGTTTCCAGCAAAGCCATGCTGCCTAGCAGGGCCATCCTTAATATTGATTGGACCCTGGGCAAAACTTTTCTTGGGGCCCCCCATGCAGTTTCGCTCTCCACCTGCTCTGAGACATACAATAAATAGCAGCTAGACTCAAAATCAGTTTACTGAATCAGATCAGACAGCTATTGCGATTGGTTGCCAGAGGTTACAGTGTATCATTACCGCTCACTGACTTTTTGCTAGAGGTTACAGCACACATTACGGCTCACTGATTAGTTGCTAAAGGTTACAGCACATGATTTCTGCTTGTTGATTGGTTGCTAGAGATTACTGTGGATATGACCTCAGGGGGGCATGATGTACATATCAATGCTGCCGGCCGCCCCTATTTACATATGAATTGCATCATTATTTACATACGAAAGCCGGTAATTTACATGTAAACACAGGGTCTGCAGGTGAGTCATCTTTACACAACAATAGGGCAGAGCTGGGCAGCATTAGTAGCAGCAATTCACACTGAGGTATTGGGACACAGCACAGGACTAAAACCTCAAGGGAGGAGGGAATTTAAACCAGGATAGTTGGCAAGTATGAGGCTGCTGCTTTGGGCCCCACAACAATGACAGGGCCCAGGGCAGCTGCCCCTTTTGCCCTGCCTTAAAAACGGCCCTGCCACCTAGCATTTTAGGGAGTCGCAGGATAGATTGGGCTAGTCGAGGGGATTCTGTGCCCAAAGAAAGGTGACCAGAGCTCTGTTTACTGCTCTAAGGAAAAAGCTAGGTATCCGGATGGGGAGAGCCTGAAAGCGGTAAAGCAGCCGAGGCATGATGTTTAACTATGCCGCAGCGCCCAAACCAGGAGAACAACTGTGTTTCTAACTGTGGGGGGAGGAGACTGATTGTGGTTCCTAATTACTAGGAACAGACGATCGACTCTCCTCCCCTGACAGAACGGAGATTTGTCTGTTTACATTAACAGATCATTCATTCTTTCTCTGTCAGGAGCAATTGCGGGTAGCTGGCAGCCATCGTGGCCGTTGGCAATGCACATTGGCTCCTACGTCATGGGGCGGGCCTCCCCCTATACCCATTAAAGCGCCCGCTATATAGCTACGGCGATTTGCGTCTAGTCGGCAAGTGGTTAAATGAATATGAATTTATTGTCGGCCATTATTGGCGCCTTTTAACCACTTGAGCCCCGGACCATTATGCTGCCTAAGGACCAGAGGTCTTTTTCCAATTTGGCACTGCGTCGCTTTAACTTTTAATTGCGCGGTCATGCAATGCTGTACCCAAACGAAATTTGCGTCCTTTTCTTCCCACAAATAGAGCTTTCTTTTGATGGTATTTGATCACCTCTGCCGTTTTTATTTTTTGCGCTATAAACGGAAAAAGATCGAAAATTTTGAAAAAAAATGATATTTTCTACTTTTTGTTATAAAAAAAATCCAATAAACTAAATTTTAGTCATACATTTAGGCCAAAATGTATTCGGCCACATGTCTTTGGTAAAAAAATGTCAATAAGCGTATATTTATTGGTTTGCGCAAAAGTTATAGCGTCTACAAACTAGGGTACATTTTCTGGAATTTACACAGCTTTTAGTTTATGACTGCCTATGTCATTTCTTGAGGTGCTAAAATGGCAGGGCAGTACAAACCCCCCCCAAATGACCCCATTTTGGAAAGTAGACACCCCAAGGAAATTGCTAAGAGGCATGTTGAACCCATTGAATATTTATTTTTTTTGTCCCAAGTGATTGAATAATGACAAAAAAAAAAAAAAATATTTACAAAAAGTTGTCACTAAATGATATATTGCTCACACAGGCCATGGGCCTATGTGGAATTGCACCCCAAAATACATTCAGCTGCTTCTCCTGAGTACGGGGATACCACATGTGTGGGACTTTTTGGGAGCCTAGCCGCGTACGGGACCCCGAAAACCAATCACCGCCTTCAGGATTTCTAAGGGTGTAAATTTTTGCTTTCACTCTTCACTGCCTATCACAGTTTCGGAGGCCATAAAATGCCCAGGTGGCACAAACCCCCCCAAATGACCCCATTTTGGAAAGTAGACACCCCAAGCTATTTGCTGAGAGGCATATTGAGTCCATGGAATATTTTATATTTTGTCATAAGTTGCGGGAATGTGACACTTTTTTTTTTTTTTTTTTTTTGCACAAAGTTGTCACTAAATGATATATTGCTCACACAGGCCATGGGCATATGTGGAATTGCACCCCAAAATACATTTAGCTGCTTCTCCTGAGTACGGGGATACCACATGTGTGGGACTTTTTGGGAGCCTAGCCGCGTACGGGGCCCCGAAATCCAATCACCGCCTTTAGCGTTTTTAAGGGCGTGAATTTTTGATTTTACTCTTCACTGCCTATCACCGTTTCGGAGGCCATGGAATGCCCAGGTGGCACAAAACCCCCCCAAATGACCCCATTTTGAAAAGTAGACACCCCAAGCTATTTGCTGAGAGGTATGGTGAGTATTTTGCAGCTCTCATTTGTTTTTGAAAATGAAGAAAGACAAGAAAAAACATTTTTTTTTTTTCAAATTTCAAATTTCAAAACTTTGTGACAAAAAGTGAGGTCTGCAAAATACTCACTATACCTCTCATCAAATAGCTTGGGGTGTCTACTTTCCAAAATGGGGTCATTTGGGGGGGTTTTGTGCCACCTGGGCATTCCATGGCATCCGAAACTGTGATAGGCAGTGAAGAGTGAAATCAAAAATTTACGGCCTTAGAAAGCCTGAAGGCGGTGCTTGGTTTTCGGGGTCCCGTACGTGGCTAGGCTCCCAAAAAGTCTCACACATGTGGTATCCCCGTACTCAGGAGAAGCAGCAGAATGTATTTTGGGGTGTAATTTCACATATTCCCATGGCATGTTTGAGCAATATATCATTTAGTGACAACTTTGTGCAAAAAAAAAAAAAAAAAATTTGTCTCTTTCCCGCAACTTGTGTCACAATATAAAATATTCCATGGACTCGACATGACTTTCAGCAAATAGCTTGGGGTGTCTACTTTCCAAAATGGGGTCATTTGGGGGGGTTTTGAACTGTCCTGGCATTTTATGCACATTTAGAAGCTTATGTCACACATCACCCACTCTTCTAACCACTTGAAGACAAAGCCCTTTCTGACACTTATTGTTTACATGAAAAAGTTATTTTTTTTTTGCAAGAAAATTACTTTGAACCCCCAAACATTATATATTTTTTTAAAGCAAATGCCCTACAGATTAAAATGGTGGGTGTTTCATTTTTTTTTTTCACACAGTATTTGCGCAGCGATTTTTCAAACGCATTTTTTGGGGAAAAAACACACTTTTTTAAATTTTAATGCACTAAAACACACTATAGTGCCCAAATGTTTGATGAAATAAAAAAGATGATCTTAGGCCGAGTACATGGATACCAAACATGACATGCTTTACAATTGCGCACAAACGTGCAGTGGCAACAAAATAAATACATTTTTAAAAGCCTTTACAGGTTACCACTTTAGATTTACAGAGGAGGTCTACTGCTAAAATTACTGCCCTCGATCTGACCTTCGCGGTGATACCTCACATGCATGGTGCAATTGCTGTTTACGTTTGACGACAGACCGCCGTTTGCGTTCGCCTTAGCGCAAGAGCAGGGGGCGACAGGGGTGCTTTTTTTTTTTTTTTTTTTTTTCTTTATTATTTTTTTGCTTTCTTATCTTATTTTTAAACTGTTCCTTTCATTTTTTTTTTTTTTTTATCATTTTTATTGTTATCTCGGGGAATGTAAATATCCCCTATGATAGCAATAGGTAGTGACAGGTACTCTTTTTAAAAAAAATTGGGGTCTATTAGACCCTAGATCTCTCCTCTGCCCTCAAAGCATCTGACCACACCAAGATCGGTGTGATAAAATGCTTCCCCAATTTCCCAATGGCGCTATTTACATCTGGCGAAATCTAAGTCATAAAATGCTCGTAGCTTCCGGTTTCTTAGGCCATAGAGATGTTTGGAGCCACTCTGGTCTCTGATCAGCTCTATGGTCAGCTGGCTGAATCACCGGCTGCATTCTCAGGTTCCCTGTTGAGACAGGAGAGCCAGAGAAAAACACGGAAGACGGTGGGGGGGGGGGGGCATTCCCTCCCACTGCTTGTAAAAGCAGTCTAGAGGCTAATTAGCCGCTAGGATTGCTTTTACATGAAAGCCGACCGCTGGCTGAAAAGAATGATACCAAGATGATACCTAAACCTGCAGGCATCATTCTGGTATAACCACTCAAAGTTGTGAATGGCGTACCTGAAGACAAAAAAATGGTTAACAATAAAGCACAGTAAACGGTAAAGTATAAAAAATTACATACCTGAAAAACAAACATGATAAAACAAAATAACAATAACAATAACAATAAAACATTGCAGAATAGAATACAGTAAAAAAGAGCAGAACAATAGAGAGAGAGAATAGAGAGAGAGAACAATAAAACGACAACAATTTTTTTTTATTTTATATATTTTTTTTTTTGTTACACTTTTTTTGTAACTAACTTTTATAACTGTAACCGGTTCCAGGTTCGGGTCTCTCAGAATGCGATGGCATCTTGGGAGACCCTGTGAAAGTGTGCCTAGTCTGTGCAATGCTGTACCCTACGCTAATACTCAACTAGTGTATGGTAGCGTTCAAAACATTCACCAATGCAAAGACCAGGATTGTCAGGACAGGAGGGACAATAATAGCGGGTGTCACGCCTATATCCGCGCTTGCTGCAGACACGACATCTTTTTTGGGGGGTTCGTTGGGTAGGGGTACTCGGGAGGACATAAAGAAAATGCCTCTCATGCAGCCGACTGCATTTGGTTGGGGATGTGAATGGGGGAAGTACGGGCGCTGCAGAAGCGGTGGGTTCCCAATTATGATTGGCGAATGCAGCAGGAAGGGCACTATGGGCACGACGGGCCTGTGTTTGTCTTTTTGGTGGCAGCGGGACACTACTTGTGCTTGCCACCTCACCAGCTTTTTTTTTTTTTTTTTTTTTTTTTTTTTTTTTTTTTTTTTTTTTATGTTTTAAAGTTTTATTGGTTTTTCAAAAGGATAACATGAAATACCGTTACATTCAGAGTATCAGCTGAAAAATAGGTTCAATGTACAAAATAAATCAATAAATTCTAGGTCAATAATGTTCACTAAGGAGAAGACAGTCTTTAGGAAGACCTTGTGTGACCTGAGTGATTTAATGAGGCGATTATTAAACCGTCACAGGCCTCTAAATGTCTGATGACTTTATTTACCACCTCGTCTCCTAACACCCCAGTAGGGAACTCACTGTGTCAGGAGAGGAAGACCACATCTTGCTACTAGAGGCCTCAGGTCAGGCAAGGTATTATTTATGTCTTCTATTCTTCTGGTGTGGATTGTCTGAGTTATCAACATACAAAACCAGATACAGAGATCAATCCAGAGTTAATCCAGGTAAAATAACTAAATACAGAGAAATCAGAATATAATTAAAGCAACGAAAAAGTGTCCCGGTATCAACTTAACACCCGTTCTAGTGTCGGTTATAGTTATCATGGGTCATGACCCGGGTTATCCCGTAAGGGGATAAGGAGGTAAGTGGGGGGGGGGTAAGAAGGAAAAGAGGTGAAAGAAAGACAAAGAGAGAGTGATAAGAGTTAGTCATCTGCCTGTCCATTCCTGAGTTTATTCATTACTATTAACTTTAAGTGAGGGAACACCCACTCCGACGTATTTAGCCCATGGTTCCCAAGTCTTCTCAAACTGTACTGAGGTGTCGAGCATGGAACTCACCATCTTCTCTTGGGCCATTATCCATGAGATTTTACGTTTTGCTGCTATAACAGAGACCTTAGGGAGCTTCCATGCTTTGGCCAGAGTGAGTTTGGCACCAAGCAGGATGAAGAATATTAGTTTATGCTTGTATTTCGGTGCCCCTGGAACTTGGTGATTGAGAAGAGCCGTCAGAGGAGACCTGGGGACCGTCAGGGCTGTGACTTTAGAGATTATTTGAAAGATTTTAGTCCAAAAGCTTCTGATTTTAGGGCATTCCCACCAAATGTGTATCATGGTGCCCCTCATGTGGCATCCGCGGAAGCATAGTGGAGATACCGAGGGGAACATGATGGAAAGTCTGGAGGGAGTTAGATACCATCTAGTGATGACCTTCAAGCTAGCTTCAATTAATGAGATGTTTAGTATGCCTTTAAAGGATCTAAAGAAGGTCGTGTGCCAGTGTTCCAGGTCCCAGGAGTTCTGAAAATCCTTCTCCCATTCTAGCATGAATTTTGTTTTCCTGTCGTTTGTTGCAAGCGAGGAGTAGATTATGGAGATCCCCCCCCTCTGCTCCAGAAGCTGTCCACACCATAATTCATATGGGGTAAATTGAGGAGGGTCCGGCTTAGAGACCCAGATGGAGTGAAGAAAATGTGATAGTTGCATATATCTGAACCTCTCCGACGTGGGCAGGTCCAGATGTTTAATGCAATGGGCTAGAGAAATTGGTCCAGCTGAGGTAAAGTAGTTCCCGATCCGATACAATCCCCTATCTAACCACCATCTAAACGCATTAATATCTAGGCCCGGGGGGAAATCTGGGTTACGGAAAACGTGAGCCAGAGGTTTGCTTTGTGAGACTAGAGAGGGGTCCTTCCTAAGAGTATCCCAGATTCTCAATGACTGTGACAAGGAGGGGGATAGGATGGGAGGCCTAGTCTGTGGGGGGCACCAGAGGAGAAAATCTATCGTGAAAGAAGGAGCCGCTTGTCTCTCCATTTCTACCCAGTCAGGTTTGGCTGATTTAGTATAGACAGTGGAAAGCTGAGCTAGCCTGGCAGCTTGGTAGTACCAAAAGAAGTTTGGGAGGCCTAGGCCCCCCCTTTTTCTCAGATTATATAAGGACTGTCTTGCCAATCGGTGGCCAGACTTTCCCCAAATGAATTTAACTACCTTATTTTGGAACGCTAGGAGATGGTCCTTGTTGATGGCAATCGGGAGCGAGCGAAATATATATAATAATCTTGGGAGTAGGGTCATTTTGATAGAATTTATCTTACCTAGCCAGGAAATTTTGTGCGGGGACCATTGTTTAAGATCTGATTCCAATTTTTTGTAGATTGGGGGGTAATTAGCCTGGTATAGTTGTTCAAATTTAGGTGTGAGATTGATACCAAGGTATCGTATGGAGGACTCGCTCCACGAGAAGCGGAAGGAGGCCTTTAACCGGGATACTAGTGACTCTGGGAGTGACACATTGAGTGCTTGAGATTTAGAATAGTTGACATGTAGTCCTGAGGTCTTGGCAAATTGTTCCAGGAGTTTACAGACAACAGGGAGGGAAATAATCGGGGACGTAAGGTAGAGAATGAGATCATCGGCAAATAAGCCGCATTTGTGAATTTTGGGGCCACACCTGACCCCTGCTATGTCTGGGTTAGTACGGATAGCAATTGCCAGCGATTCAATTGCTATCGCGAATATAAGTGGCGACAGCGGGCATCCCTGGCGTGTCCCTCTCGCTATTTTAATGGGTTCTGACAATTGCCCCTGTAATTTAATCCTAGCCTCTGGGTTAGAATATAATGATTTAAGTAGGCCGGAAAATCGGGGGCCAAAGCCCCATCTTTCTAGAATAGTAAATAGATAAGACCAGGAGACAGAGTCGAAAGCCTTTTGTAGGTCTAGCGACAACAGCATACCTTGTTGATCACCATCGCCATCCCATCCCGACTGTAAGATCGAGACCACATCAACAGTTCTTCTGATCTGGTCTGGACCCTGTCGTCCAGGAATGAACCCTACCTGGTCTTTTTCTATATAAGACCCAATAAAGGATGCTAAGCGGTCAGCCATAACTTTGGTCATTATTTTAAGATCATTATTGATCAAAGAAATGGGTCTGTAGTTGGACACTTCTCCCGGATCTTTATCTGGTTTGGGGATGACGGTGATGAACGCAGTATTCAGCTGTGGGCCCAGAGGTTCCCCAGTAATTTTAGAGTTAATAAATTTAGCTAGAAACGGCGCTAAGGTGTTCGCAAAAGCTTTATAATATGGCGTGGAGAAGCCATCTGGACCCGGGGCCGAGCGTCTCTTTAGGTTTTTTATTACCTCTAGTACTTCCTCAGTTGAGACTGGGGCCTCCAGTCTATCTCTGTGTTCTGCCGACAGAGTGGGAATCGGCAAGTCATCCAAGAATTTGTCAACATCCCGGGTCCCACTCGACTTATGGTTGCTATAAAGATTCGCATAGTAGCCATGGAAAGCTTCCATGACTTTCAGAGGATTTGCCGTGTGTTGTTGGCCTGCTATTTTAATTCTGGGGAAGGAGTACGAGTGAGCGCGTGGTGTGAGTCGGGAGGCCAAGAGAGATCCAGGTTTATCTTTTTGGTAGTAGTATTTTGCTCCTTGCCATAAAATGCGTTTTTCTGCTTTAACTGTGAGAGCTAGATTGAGCTCCAAACGTGCAGCGTCCAGTCTGGATACCGGGACCCTGGCTGGGTCTCTCTTGTGTTCCGAACACAATTTGTGAAAGGTCTTTTCGAGATTATCTATGTCCACCCTATGTTCCCTTTTAATTTGGGAGGAAAGTTGGATTAGTTTCCCCCGAATGGTCGCCTTATGAGCCGCCCATAAGGTTTCAGCAGAAACATCAGCAGTATTATTTAATGTAAAGTATTCCGAGATAGCCTTTTCGATTTCAACTTTCCTGATAGGGTCAGAGAGAATTGTTTCTGGTAATCTCCAGAAGGTGGGTTTGGTTTGTGTAGCAAGGTTGTTTATTGTTACACTCAACAAGGAGTGGTCTGACCATACTGTGTCTGAAATTTGTGCTTTTCTGGCTGACGGAATTAGGCTATTGGAGATTAATAAATGATCCAGACGGGCATATGATTGGTGTGCATGGGAGAAATGAGTGTAGTCTTTTTTTGTTGGGTTAAGTTCTCTCCAAATGTCCGTGAGGCCATGTAAGTATATCAATTTAGCTATCTTACAGCTAGTTCTGGTTGGGCGAACGGACTGCGCCCGTGGGGGTTTGGACCTATCTAGACCTTGGTCGAAGGCAACATTCGAGTCTCCGCCTAAGATTATGGAACCTTCCAGTAGGGGGTCAAGAGTCTTGAACAGATTACTGAAGAATTTCAGTTGTCCTGTGTTCGGGGCGTAGTAGGATACCAGGGAAACTAATCTACCCTCTATAGATCCCTTCACCAGGACAAACCTCCCTTCTGGGTCCTGCAGCACCTGTTGTTCAGTGAACCTACAACTCTTGGAGATGAGAATAGCTACCCCTCTAGTTTTATCTTCCGCATTAGCTAAATAGAATAAGGGGAAATGTGCATGAATGAAGGGGGGACTGTACCGGATCGGGAAGTGCGTCTCTTGGAGAAACAGGATGTCTATTTTGCGGGACTTCATATAATCCAGGACCTTCCTTCGTTTAGAAGGTGAGTTCAGCCCTTGAGCATTATGAGTCGCCACCCGAAGTGGGGGAGGTGATACATTGTCAACAGCCATGGAGCACAGGGGGTGGGCCCGCTCCCCATCCACCAACGCTTACCTGATCCACGAAGCTGAGGGAAATCGTAGCGAGTGTAGAGAAAGAGACCTGTCGCATCTCGTGAGGAACATGGACACCCACAGGCAGACGACCAACTGCAGGAACAAGAGAAGTTAGAAAAAAGAGAAGGAGGAAGAAAAAAGGGGAAGTTGAGGGAGGACATTTCAGGCCTCCTAGGGGCCTGAGAGTGCAGCGAAGGCTTAGGAGCCAATCACTCAATGTAGAGCCATACATGTCCTGTCCCTGTGTACCGGGCGGACACCTAACCCAGGGAGAAGGAATTACCAAAACCTCGGGGTAGGGGGAGGCACAGCAAGACTGCCCCAGCCCCGGCGCACCTTAGGTTAAACAACCAAACTGTAAAAATATAATCACTCTAATTTGGGGGATCCGGTGTCCCCAACCGCCCACCACCCACCAGACCCCCCACCCCCGGGTCAGAAAGGAACCCGGGGGTGGGGGGATGGACTCGTTAGTAATTAGCCTAGGGGGAGTGGAACCGGGCCCCTCCAGCAAGCATTTCTACAACAAATATTAGATATAAAACTTTCACGGATTTTAGAAGTAGTAACAGCATGCCTGAAACCACCAGGGTACCAGTGGAAAACGAGGAGATAACAGTAAGCCCTGGGTACCGGCAAGGAGAGCCCACAGCAACGCTGTTTTTCTATAGTGAGCTTCCCGTAAGAGGGACCCATATGGGTGTAGATGGCAATAAACAATTAATTGGTCAAGAGAAAAAGAAAAAAAAAAAAAAAAAAAAAAAACCAAAAAAAGAAAAAAAGAAAAAAAAAAAAAAAAAGGGGGGGGGGGGGGAGACGAATAAAACAGGCAAAAGGGGGAAAAAGGCATTCTCTCTTTCTCTTCTCTTCCCTTCCCTGTAAAATAAACCCCCTCCAGAACTCATCCCCCCTCTCCCCCCCACCCCCCCCCATTAAGGAGACATCTGTCCCCAATTCTCTCTAAGCTCAGACTACACACTGAGGAGAGAGATCAAAAACAAAGTTAGTGTTATTAGAAAAAAGAAAAAAAATTCTTGACTCGCTGTGTCACGGGGGTCTGGCCTCTTTGGAGCGTTTGTATTTGGGTTTGTCCCAAACCGGCTGAAGTGGACTCGCTGGAGAAGGGCGTTTGAAAGAGCTTGCAGACGAATTCGTTAAGTCCATTGCTGATTCTTGTGAGATGAGACGGAGGTCCAGGAGGAGCCGTTCTCCTTCTTGTAGATTACGAAAGGAGTGTGTCTTGCCTTTGTAGTCAAACTTCAGTGCAAAGGGGAAGGCCCATTTATATTTGATATCATGTTGAGCCAGAACCGTGAGCAGGGGTTTCAGCGACCTTCTTTTCTGTATTGTGGTTGGCGAAATGTCAGCAAATACTTGTATTGCATGGCCTCTGCATGTGAGTGGGTGCTGATATCTGCATTTTTTCATAACTTCTTCCTTCACCGAAAAGTAGTGAAGTTTGACCACTATGTCCCTAGGCAGGCCATCTTTCCTGAGGGGTCCCAGTGTCCTGTGGGCTCGGTCAATCTCCAACTTATGGGACGGTATGTCAGGGATAAGTAGTTTAAGAAAGTCTTGAACAACTGATATTGTGTCTGTTATCGATTCTGGGAGCCCCCTTATTCTGAAGTTCTCCCTTCTAGATCTGTTTTCGAGATCATCAATACGGGAGAGCGCAATGTCCAGCTGATCCTGTATTACCTGGATGTGTGCAGAATTTTGCCTGGTCTTAGAGATAGTCTGATCCAGTTTGTCCTCAATTGCTTCCATCCGGGAGCCCAGTACTTGGAAATCTTCCCTAATGTCTCCTGTGATTTTGGCTGCAGTTTGTGCTAGACCTCTGTCAAGAAGTGCTGACAATTGGGAGAAGAGGTCTGGAGCAGAGAGCAATGTGTGAGATGATAAGTCAGTCAAAACAGGCCCTGTTCCTGAGGTAGGAGAAGTAGGCCCCATGGACATGTGCTGAAGCTCCTCCAGCGACTGTGTAGTGGTGGGCTCTATCAGTGCAGGGGTGGGAGTAGCAGGTTTAGTTGTACTCACTGGAGTTCCAGGATGGTTAGAGCGGGTGACTGCAGCATAGGACAGCTTGTCTCCCTGTCTTTCCTCAGTGTGCTGTGCAGCATTCTGTGCCGTCTGCAGCATGGCGTCCGCCATCTTGGATTCGGCCCGTCCCGCCGAGGCTCTAAATCGCGGCTCCAGGTCCCTCCTGCACGATCCTGCCTTCATAGGCTCGTGCCCCAGCCGTTCTGCCCACGGTGTGTGTGCAATTTGCGGCCTCCGGGGCCCCGGATCCCCTGCTATGTGCGCCGTATGGCTGAGGCAGTGCGGAGCTCCGGACTTAAGCAGCCATCTTGGAGCTGACCGCGCATGCGCCTCTGACCTCACCAGCTTGAACTGCACTTATGGGACTCGCCACGTCACCAAGTGTTACTGCAGTGCTGGTTTGACTACGACCGGGGTGTACTAGGCCGCTGGTGCTTGCCAGTTCACCAAGACGCTACAAAAAAAACTGTTAGCGATCGCAGGGATCAGGCCTGACTCTGCGAACGCTGCAGTTATGCGTTTAGTGTTTTGTAAGTGACAGTGATCGATCGATACTGCACTTGGGTGGGCTGGGCCGGGCCGGGCGGAGGGGCAAAACGCAGGTGCTAGCAGGTATCTGGGCTGATCCCGCTAACACTGCGTTTTTGGGAACCCTAAACTGCTGGGGACGCTAGTATAGATCTGATCGGATCAGATATTGATCCGTACAGATACTATACCACTAAGGGAGGTGTACGGTGCGTGCGTGGGTGTTAGCGGTACTGGCGCTAATTTGACGCTGCCTGGGGCGACGCATATCACCGCCGGGCGATCGGGGGGCTAAACCTTTATTCGGTAATAAACGGCGGGTGCCCTGACACTATAAAAAATAAACGAACTAACCAGCGTCAACCGTAACGGTTATACGGTGATCAGTGGTGAAAGGGTTAACTAGGGGGCCATCAAGGGGTTAAAACATTTATTAGATAGTATATGGGGGTCCCTGTCGCTATAAAACGCTGACGGCGAACCTAAATATTTACCTCACTAACTAGCGTCACCAGCGACACTAATACAGCGATCAGAAAAATGATCGCTTAGCGACACTGGTGACAGGGGGTGATCAAGGGGTTAAAACTTTATTAGGGGGGTACCCTAGACCTAAAGGGGGGTAATACTCACTGTCCCAACACTGTAACTGTCACAAACTGACACTATGCAGTAATCAGGAAAAAAAAAAAAAAAACTGCTGGTGTCAGTTTGTGACAGGGGGGGGGGGTGATGGGGGGGGGATCGGGGGGTAATGTGTGCCTGGCATGTTCTACTGTGTTGTGTAGTGTTGGTGCACTCACATTACAGTCTTCTCTCCTCGGCGCCAGAACGGAATACCGAGCCGAGGAGAGATGACATCATTTCCTTTGCTGCTGTTTAGCATACAGCAGCAAAGGAAGTGATCTGATTGGCCGGCGGCGATCGCGAGGGGGGGGCCACGAACGGATGGCCTCCCCCTTGTCTCTGATCGCCGGGGGACCAAACGGGACCGCCTCGGGCGGCGGGGGGGGTCCGATCGGACCCCCCACCCGCGGGAGGCAAATCACGTACATGTACGTGATTTTGCCTGCCCGTGCCGCCTTGCCGACGTAAATCGGCGTGAGGCGGTCGTCAAGTGGTTAACGCAAAAAAAAGATATCTCTTTAAATTCTCTGCATATCTGCACACTGGTCCATTGGGTTTCTATTGTGGTGTTAAAAATCCTGCCTGCTGCATTTTTGGTCAGAATAAAAGCACAAAAAACGCACCTCCCAGTTCAAATGCTTTGAAAACGCAACAACAACGCATCATTAACGCACCTGTGTTACGTTTTTGATGCAGTTTTTGAGTCACATGACCTATGAAAATCACACCATAAGCACAAAACAATCATTGCAAAATTGCCGCAAATTTGTGGTAAACTTGCTGTGACTTTGTGGTAAAATCACGTGCGTCCATTATGGGCACCATTTTCTCTTATCGGCTGAATGATGATAACACCATTTTCAGCTGAAATGTTTCAGCAGCTGAAATTTTGGTGCATCTCTAATTCAAATACAGTCTAATATGACACAGTGGGTCTATACCATACCTATAATTCCTAATCAGACTATAACTGCAACTTCTAAGAGTGGTCAGATAACAGGTTTATAGGGAATTGTAGCAGAAAAGCTGAAAAGTAAAGTCGCTGAGATGCAGAACGCAGTGACAATGGATATATAAATGATGGGGGATGGACTGATGATGTTCTTGATAATGTAGGACAAATGTCCTTGTCTGAGTCACAGAAATGTATCCATGTTGTGTTTATTATACATCAATCATATCCAACTCCCCAAAAACCTTTTAGTTGGCATAGGAGAGATAATCCTCTATTTACATGATGTGAACATGAAGAGGGTACATTAACCACTTGATCTCCGGGAGATTTACCCCCCCCTTCATGACCAGGCCATTTTTTGCGATACGGCACTGTGTTATTTTAACTGACAATTGGGCGGTCGTGCGCAGGCCCGGATTTACTCCCTTTGCCGCCCCAAGGCCGGGTCCTTCAATGCCGCCCCCCCCCCCCCCCACACACACACCACATCCTTTATCGATGACTTCTACAATAGATCAATTAAAAACATATCTCCATACACGAGAACACTGTACAATTAAAGCCAGTTCTTTTCAGACTAAAAATACTTCAGGGTAAGCGCACGAGGGGTAAGGATTTTTCGCAGGCAAATTTTCAAGGCAATGGCTGGTGTTAGTGCTTCAATCATCCCCGGCACCATGGTTGTTATGGTGTCAGGATAATTGAAACACATTATTCCTATCATTACATTGTAATATAAAATAAAATAGTTCAACTCACCATAATGCAGAATCATTGGGAGCCCTGAGCGTGTCACCAGCCACCATCTCTTGTCACTTGCCACCATGCCTGCCACCAGATGGGGATGTCACTTGCCACTATGCCTGCCACCAGATGGGGATGTCACTTGCCATGCTGCCTGCCACCAGATGGGGATGTCACTTGCCATGCTGCCTGCCACCAGATGGGGATGTCACTTGCCACTATGCCTGCCACCAGATGGGGATGTCACTTGCCACGCTGCCTGCCACCAGATGGGGATGTCACTTGCCACTATGCCTGCCACCAGATGGGGATGTCACTTGCCACGCTGCCTGCCACCAGATGGGGATGTCACTTGCCACTATGCCTGCCACCAGATGGGGATGTCACTTGCTACGCTGCCTGCCACCAGATGGGGATGTCACTTGCCACACTGCCTGCCACCAGATGGGGATGTCACTTGCCACCATGCCTGCCACCAGATGGGGATGTCCCTTGCCACGCTGCCTGCCACCAGATGGGGATGTCCCTTGCCACACTGCCTGCCACCAGATGGGGATGTCACTTGCCACACTGCCTGCCACCAGATGGGGGTGTCACTTGCCACGCTGCCTGCCACCAGATGGGGATGTCCCTTGCCACCATGCCTGCCACCAGATGGGGATGCCCCTTGCCACACTGCCTGCCACCAGATGGGGATGTCACTTGCCACACTGCCTGCCACCAGATGGGGATGTCACTTGCCACGCTGCCTGCCACCAGATGGGGATATCACTTGCTACGCTGCCTGCCACCAGATAGGGATGTCACTTGCCACGCTGCCTGCCACCAGATGGGGATGTCACTTGCCACGCTGCCTGCCACCAGATGGGGATGTCACTTGCCACGCTGCCTGCCACCAGATGGAGATGTCACTTGCCACACTGCCTGCCACCAGATGGGGGTGTCACTTGCCACGCTGCCTGCCACCAGATGGGGGTGTCACTTGCCACGCTGCCTGCCACCAGATGGGGATGCCCCTTGCCACACTGCCTGCCACCAGATGGGGATGTCACTTGCCACGCTGCCTGCCACCAGATGGGGATGTCACTTGCTACGCTGCCTGCCACCAGATGGGGATTTCTCTTGCCACGCTGCCTGCCACCAGATGGGGATGTCACTTGCCACGCTGCCTGCCACCAGATGGGGATGTCCCTTGCCACGCTGCCTGCTACCAGATGGGGATGTCCCTTGCCACACTGCCTGCCACCAGATGGGGATGTCACTTGCCACGCTGCCTGCCAACAGATGGGGATGTCTCTTGCCACACTGCCTGCCACCAGATGGGGATGTCACTTGCCACCAGATTGGGATGTCCCTTGCCTTGCTGCCTGCCATCAGAAGGAGGGCGGAACAACGGTGCGGGCAATGAGAGATGTCATCTCTCTCCCCCGCCGCCGCACCGCTGCCATTGCTAGCTACTCTCGATTTTTTTAAAAATGGCGCCGGGCTGCGCAATCACGCTACTGCACATGCGCCGCCCGGCCGAGCGCTTACGAGCTTTCCCGAGCCCGGCCGGCTTTGGAACGGCGCATGCGCAGTTGCGTGGTCAGCTCGCAGGCGCGGCCATCTTTTCTATGGGCACTGGTGCCCATAACAGACTTTAATGAGCAGCACGAAAGGGGGGGCGGCCGCGAAGTCGCTGCAGGAGCGGCGCCGCCCCTACACCACTGCCGCCCCGAGGTCTGGCCTCGGTGGCCTTGTGACAAATCCGGCCCTGGTCGTGCGACGCTGTACACAAATAAAATTGATGTCTTTTTTTTCCCTACAAATAGAGCTTTCTTTTGGTGGTACTTGATCACCTCTGAGGAATTAATTTTTTGCGTTATAAACAAAATAACATGACAATTTTGAAAAAAAAACAACTATTTTTTACTTTCTGCTATAAAACATTAATTAAAAAAAAAAAAAAATCTTATTTCTTCATCAATTTAGGCCAATATGTATTCTGCTACATAGCTTTATAAAAAAAAATCCCAATAAACGTATATTGATTGGCTTGCGCAAAGTTATAGCGTCTACAAACTATGTGATATATACATATATTATTTAATACTAGTAATGGTGATGATCAGTGACTTATAGCGGAACTGCGATATTGCAGCGGACAAATTGGACGCTAAGTGACACTTTTTTGGGGACTAGTGACATTATTACAGTGATCAGTGCTAAAAATATGCACTGTCACTGTACAAATGACTGGCAGAGAATGGGGTTAAAGTGTTTTTCAAGCCATTTCTTTAAGTCTATGCCAGCCCCTCTTTTAGAGGCTGGCATACCACATTATGTAAGTCTTTAAAAAAACGAGTGTTGTAAATAGCAATTTTGAGCTGTCTTCAGGCCGGTCACGTGACAACACTCGTTTTTTAAAATGACTTACATAGTGTGGTATGCCAGCTTCTAATAGAGGGGCTGGCAGTGAGACAGACACAGAGAGGGAGCTCTGACAGGCAGGGAGGAGGAGGTGAGGGGGGAGAGAGGAGAGCAGAGAGGACAGCTGCGTATGGCGGAGGGACATGCTGACCTGATTTTAGTGGTGAATATAGAGAGGGGGATACAGGAAGTGGCAGATTCAGGGAGGTCTTTTTACAGTTTAGAGCGGGGGGGGGGGGTGACAAAGAACAAGCACTGTGCTGTGTAATCTGCTTTAAGGGACCAGGATCAGAATTTGACATCAGGGGCAATCAAAGGGTTAAATGTGTCCCTAAAATGTGCTTGGATACTGTGGGGGAGGTGCTTGTACTGTGGGAAGGCAGAGATCTGTGTTTCTTGCTTTGCAGAGACACAGGCTCCATACCTTCCCTACTGACAGAATGAAGATCTGCCTCGTTTACATATGCAGACCGCCGTTCTGCTTCTGTCCCGAATGATTGGTGGGTCCCGGGTCCAATCACAGAGGCACGTGTGATCAGGTACATGATCCTGTGCAGGAGAGACGCCATATATGTACTGTATACAGTCGGCAAGCAGTTAATACATGTGATATGGAGGTGCCATAAATTAGTCAGGTATTGGACCCTGATTTTGGATATGATTGATAAGACAATTAGGATTAGTATCCCGAGGGAACCCAAGGTATGCGTTTTGGGATGGCTGGATAGAGAATTTTACAGTCTTTATAGCACAAATACTTATTGTGCAGAGATGGAGATCCAAGACCCCCCAGCGCACTCCCTGTGGGTTGGGGGGGTAACACAGTAAACAAAGTTGTACAAAAAGAACATATGATATACTAACATAGAGACAACCTAGGTCAATTTATAAAAATATAGGACAAATGGTTGAATACTACAGAGGTGGTTCCTCTATAATTCGTTAGAGAGGCTACTAGGTATGGGATAATAAAATACAATATATTAGTAATAGTTAAATAAAGTGCAAAATTTTATCTGGGTCAAAAGTATTAAAATGGTCATAGGGGAAATGGTATATACAATTATATCAATAGTATAATTAGAAGATTGAGGGAATGTTTATATATATATATATATATCAAAACCATAACCAGAATTGTTGGTTGCAAAATGTTTTACAATTGTGTTGTATAAGAAATAAAAAAAAGGAAACAAAAAAAAGAGTATTAAGAAAAAATGATAATATCTCATCACAGTCAATGAAAGCTTTAGAAAGAAACCATTTCATGTAGAAGAGAAGAGTCTCACCTCCAATGACGTTGAGTATCCTTTGTACTGAGACCGGAGAGGTCAGTGCCGAGTGATTTACATGGACAGATAATTCTGCTCTATTATCCAGGTCATAACTGGGAGTTATCTGGAGAGAACACAGACAGGCGAATTTACCAAGATTCTTCTTACTGATAACAGGAGTCACCTCCATCTGTAGAGGGATGTCCTTGTGTCTTGGAGATCTATTCATCAGTTGTCTCCCCTCCTCCATATCTACAATCTCTTCATCCCCTCCTTCATAATCTCTACTTATCTTGACTGGAGTAAAGTGACCTTCAGACCTCCAGGTGTAGATAGTCCTTATCTCCTCCTCCCCGGATCTTCTCATACACACAGAGATTTCTATGTCGTTGGGTTTGAAGTCCATAATCTGACAAGTCAGAGTCGTCCTGGTCATGTCAATCAGCTCATCATTCCCGGTAATCTCAGAGAGAATGGGGGGTTCTGCAAGAGGAAATCATTGTATGAATTATTACATTTTCTTTTGGTGTGGTCCCAAGACATTGGATAGGACACCCCTACTGGAGGCCATAGGGATAGATAAATGTGGTCTTCATACCTCAGATCTGTAGGTGTTAGTATTTAGGTGGACCATCACCCCAAAGACCACATTGTTCTTCCCTGCCTCCTCCCCTCCTACAAATGGATTTTTGTCATTTGTGTTGCAAAGCAGCTCCTCCACAATGCTCACCTTGTGATAATTTCTCCCCACCCCCCTATGTGCACAGATATGTCGCAGGGCTCAGGTCCCGGGCTATTTTCACAGAACAGGATGTGAACCAAACTTACAATTATCCCCAAGCAGAAGAGATATTCAACAGAAGCCCTTCAGACTGAAGATCTTCCAGAGAAATCTTGGTCCACCTTCCTGGCAGTCGGCTCCTAATTATAAATTGATACGGATCTTAGGTGTGCGCAGCCTATTTCATTAGAGTGTGTAGAGTGTGCACCCCACAGCTTAAACGCATATGTGTTTGCATAGGCGTGTGCAGGGAGTGTGCCGCCGATTCCCCCTACTGCCCAAGCCCCCCCCCAGTGCGGATGGTTTCCCTCCCCTCTGCTACTGTGGGGGATGTTTCAGGATGGAGAGTGGGGGAAGGGGCTAGAAATATGTAATTTACCAACCCCCTTCCCTTTCTAAATGAACACAGTGAACGCACTCAGTCACTGTGTCCATTCATAACTGAACCATAGCAAACTGTATACTATGCTTCAGTTTGTGAATGAACAGGAAGCCACTCAGCACAGAGCACTTCCCATTCATTCCCTGTGCAGAGCAGCTCAGGCAGCAGAGAAAGGCATATATGTTTGAGCTTTGGGTCATGGGCGTAGCGTGAAGGGGTACAGGAGTTGGCATAGCGACCCCACGTTCAGCTCCAGGGGGCCCGCAGCTCCCTGCTACAAGCAGTCATCTTACATGCTGCATTTTACAATGACAAAATCCTGGAAACAGAATCTAGTTCTGATCCACCTTGTGTCTCCCAGGGTCCAAGCTGAGCTCTGTAATCCAGTCCGGAGCTTCTAGTTTGCTTTCTCCCCAGACCACACCCCTACCCCGCTCTCATTGGCTGCAGGAGAGAAGTCTGAGTTTCCCAGAAGATCGTGCATTAGCAAGCCCAGGACAGGGATGTGTGATGCTTGCCGCTGCCAGCCTGGAAGTGTGCTCACTGCTGACAATGGCAGGAGGAAAGTGAGCTGCCACACAGACACAGAGTGTGCTGCCCCAACGGGGCATGGAAGTTATATAGACAGTTTTCCTAACCATTTTCTATGGATGTTTATATTTAGTTCACATGCTGCCATCTAGTGACCTTTTGTGGTAATGCACTTGTTTCTTATGTTCCTTTTCCCTGATGTTATGACACACTTCCTTCATATGTAATGCTCCACCCTTCTTCCTGAGTTTGTACTTCCTGTGTCATCAATGCAGCTAACAAGCCACAGTCATGTAGCAGGGCACATGTATTCTCCATTGTAAGCTACACACAATATCATCTTTTGACCGCATAAATACCACAACCTGTTCATATCCTGTCATCTGCTGTAACCTGATGTTCAGAATAAAAGCACCTTTGTGAATGGAATCGGTATTTGGTGAGTTCAAGCTATCTGATGAGGATTGTCCTCAGTGATTATATCTTATACAGGCCAGGTATAGAGGTCTCACAAGGGATAAATTCCTTCACAACAATCGGAGTCAAAATAGTCAAAAGATGTATAGAATTCCCACAGCCTGCTGTGTATATATGTGTGCGCCTGATCTGCAATCAAGCTCAGTGCCATCCGCCATCTTGTGAAGCACATGGTCGCACAAGTTTACTGCACCTCATATGAATGTAAAAACAGTTTCTCTACATTTACCCCACCTGTCTAAGCTGCTGTTCCTCTTCTTAAAGAGACAGTACCATTTCTTGCAAAAACGTGAAAAATGTCTAGACAAGGTTGAGGGCCTTTTTGTGGCTGAACAAATGCAGATTCATCATGCCTCTGAACCCGCAGATGTACATGGAGAAGATTCTGCAGATATTGCCGAACAGAGTGCAAGACCCAAGCGTACAATAAAACCGACACAGAAACTCAGAGAAAATGATGAAATCACTAGAGATGAGTTCTCCAGCAATCTGTCAGACTTATGGGACAGAACTTCACACTGCATGTCAGGTTTGTCACACCTTAATGATCGACCAGCTGAACTAAGAGACTCCATAGATCGCTTATCTGCCACATACAAACGCTACCAGCGGCTGTTTGCAAAATACACAGCTTTCTTGCAGGACTGTAATATAGAGGAATCTTCAGCAGAACTGACCAGGGTGGATGCACTAAACCAACAAAGGGATCTCTTAGTGCAAAATGCCCAGTGTAGGGCAGAACTCCTCATTGCTCAACTGCAGACCAGATCTCACAGATCCACATCAACCCAGCACACTGCCTGTTCTTCTAGATCCTCTCGCTCCAGAAGTTCAACATTAAGCGATAAGATAATACAGGCCCATGCAAGTCTGGAAGCAAATAAAGTGCAAAGCTCCTTTACCAGACAGGAAGCAGAAATAGAAACACAAGAGGCAAAGATGAAAGCTCAACAAGCAGAGGCAGATTCCCAATTAAAGATTCTGTAAATGGAAAAAGAAGTAGCAGCTGCCCTAGCAAGGCTGAGAGTTCTCAAACAAGTGATGAGAGAAAGTGCTAACTCAGACTGGTCCATCCCAGCGGAACTGCAAGACCCAGTTGAACACACCAGTGAATAGGGATGAGCTTCGAGTCGAACTCATGTTCGACTCGAACATTGGCTGTTCGCAAGTTCGCCGAACAGCGAACAATTTGGGGTGTTCGCGGTGTTAGATTCAACTTTTAAATAAGTTGCTTATAGTTTATATTGCTTTGCCAAATTATTGCTTCATATAGGAATTAAGACACAGAGTCAGAAATCCGTGTATCAGTTCTTGAGCATAATGGACTGCTGCCTTTTACTCTTTCAAAGGCCTTTTATAAGCAATTATACAAACAATAGCATCAGCACAACCCCTCACAAAGGGCAATGGTAAACAACAACAGGAGTCACCTGGGCTACGAACACAAGCTTCAACACCATGGCAATATAGTTACAAGAAAACAAAAGCAGAGTTTAACAGCCAAAAAGTTACATTCAAAACAGATTTACATGTAGGCATCATATTAAGTGAGAAAATTAAATCCCTGACCTTATCAATTTCCCCCTTTGACATCATCCTCTCCTTCCCCCTGGGTCCTCATGAATAAGTTCTAGTCAGTTTTTCCCCAGAGTCCTTTCCCTGACCGCGGGTTGTCAGAGGGGTAGAACCCATCCCCCTAGGTATTACCAACATCTTAAAATTCAAGAAGAGGAGTTTTATAGGAGTAGGGTGATGTCAATACACATTTATCGGTATGCCCTGTCTATTCTCCTAATTTTCCTATTTATTTTCCTGTATACACATATATTCGTGATTGTAAGTGATATTAATATTAGAATAATAATTACCATTGGACTTAACAACCAGTGAAAGGTATTGGTTGCTGTAGAAGACATTCCACTAAATATATCCCACCAATGTGGTGCAGTATCCTGTTGTATCTGTGAGGAAAGATGTACTAGTCTACCTTTGTCAATAATTGCAGATACAAGGTTATTCTGTAGGGTATGTTCTAGTGTTTCTATGTGTTGTCTTAACAACTCTGATTGTTCCAAAACCTGTTTTAGTGGGTCTAAAGAAATTATAAAGGGTGTAGTGTCAGTGAGATTATGTACCTCATAGACTGAAGAGAATATCTTATCGGCGTCTGGTTCAAAAAGATAGGTGTCGTTACCCCATTGTAATATTTTAATCTTTTTTATACATCCCGCAAACGGCGCCGATTTATTTAATGCTGACATGGTGCGGTTATCATTAGTAATGATACAAATATGCTGGGGTCCTATTTCTATGAATCTATTGTTCACATTTATCGGTGTTCTTTGCATTTTGCATATGCTAGTTTGGTATTTTAACAAGCAAGGTTCATATACTGGGGAACTTCTGCCACATACCATTCCCTTATTAGTTCCTTCACATAGAGTTAAATCATGGGTTCTGTTTCTTTTATCTACATATTTCCCATATATTTCTGGATACCAAAACTCATCTTTAATTACTAGTGGCATGACCACTATTTTACACATTTCCATTACATCTGCTACCCGGTATGCTTCGAACCTTCCTACACACCATTTCTCCTCACATTCTATCTTGTCCCCTTTTACTTGGAACCATACACCATCGTCAGTTAAACCCTTAAAGTATTTCATCCAGGTATGATAATTTCCCAACTGTAGTTCAGTCCTGGCCCTATTTATTTGTATATGATAGGATAAGAGGTTAAAAGAGCACTGTGTGAAATTTACAAACTGTTGATTTTGATTCCACAGCTGGAGCTCTGCTCCTATCGTGTGATTTATTAACCCTCCCAAAAATTGTAATAGGGGTATTTCTTGCAGTTGGGTTTCAAAAGCGGTGGGTAACCATTTGCTTGTGATAGTCAAGCTGTCAGCTATGTGTCCCCCTGCATGCTTCCATCTGTTGTTCATTTCTTCTATTTCTACCGAGTTTAAAATTCCCATCCCTGTACCTGTCAGTCCCAATAGTGTGTCGTACCATTCTCGTTTATACCTACACTCCGGTATCGAGGGAAAGGTGATATTGAATTTTATTTTTGTTTTCTGTTGTGATGTTGATACATTTATGCAAGTGTTTGGTACGGGTGTTAATATGGAAGATTCAATTGTTGGCATTACTTCTTCCTCCATTTGTATTTGTATATTATCATTCCACTGGAAAGTTACAGTTACTTCTGAGAGGGGGTCTGCCTGTATCCATGCTATACCTACATCTACATGAAACGGTCGCCTATGTCCTTCAACAGTATAATTACCCACAGTGTAATCCTTATTTATCTCATATCCTGATACATTTGCTACTTTAGGATCATCTATACTCCATTCAAAAGTCATTGTTTCTTCTACCTCTAGTACATTAATACCAGGAGTCCATGCATATATTTGTAAAACAACAATCTTCAACAAAAAATATGTAAGTAGATATTTCATCATGTTGTTTTCTCGGGTTGTTTCTTGCAATGTGATGCGTGTATCCAGGTAGGTTTTCCTTCCAGCTTTACTGAGGTGGCTGTGGTCAAGAGTACTTGGTAAGGACCTTCAAACCTGGGTTCCAATGTCTTTCTGGTGTGTTTCTTTACATATACATAATCCCCTGGTAGCAGCGTATGTGTACCTGTTATTGAATTAGGGTCTGGAAGAGAAGAATACACACTTTTGTGGATCTTAGTTAGACGTTGTTGTAATTGTATCACATATGCAGTCAAACTATCACATTGCAATTGCATACTCTGTGGAAAGTATAAACCCAATCTAGGTGCATTCCCAAAAAGTATCTCATATGGGGATAATCCTGTCTTTCCTGTTGGAGTGTACCTTATAGAGAACAAAGCCAAAGGCAGGCATTCTGGCCAAGGCTTGTTTAACTCTTGCATGGCTTTTTGTATTTTTAACTTTATTGTCCCATTTACTCTCTCCACTGATCCTGAACTCTGTGGGTGGTAAGGGGTGTGAAAACTTTGTTGAACCCCTAACATGGTCATCACATTCTGCATGATTTCTCCTGTAAAGTGTGTCCCCCTATCTGATTCTATGGTTTCAGGAAGACCAAACCTAGGTATTAACTCAGTGATCAGTTTCTTAGCTGTGGCTTTAGCTGTAGCCGATTTTACTGGATAACTTTCGGGCCAACCTGAGAATAAATCGATACACACGAGGACAAATTCAAAAGGGCCGCTCTTAGGCATTTGTATGTAATCAATCTGCAGTCTCTGGAAGGGGTATTGGGCCCGGACCTGGTGTTTTCGTGGGGTTTTCACTTTCTGTCCTGGATTATTCAGGAGACAGATTTGGCAGGCTGCACAGTAGTTTCTTGCAGTGCTACTGAATCCGGGGGCGAGCCATCCTTGGTTCACAATCCTATACATGGAATTGGAACTGACATGTGTGGGTAGGTGAACTGCCGCTGCCATTGCTGGGTACAGAGAGGCAGGCAGGCATATTTTTGCCCCCTTCCCTCCATACATTGTCAAGGTCTGGTGCTGCTCCCATTCTGACCCACTTATCTTTCTCGCTCTCCCCTGCTTGCTCCTGTAATTTACTCAGCTGCTGCCATGTTGGTTCTGGGATACTCACCTCTACCGCTGCTAAGGTCTCAGGGCTTCCTTCCCCTAGAGCTGCCTGTTTTGCAGTCAAATCTGCAAATGCATTTCCTTTTGCCTCAATTGTTTTTGCGCTCGTGTGTGCCGCTATCTTCATGATGGCCACTCGTTTAACCTTTTGAAGATTGTTCAGGACTCTCTTAATCCCTTCTCCATGTTTTACAGGTGTACCTGCTGCTGTCAGATAACCTCTAGCCTTCCATATATGGCCATAATCATGGGCTACACCATAAGCGTAGGCAGAGTCAGTGTAAATATTCCCTTCTCGTTCTTTTAAGTATTCTAGGGCTTGTTCTAAAGCTTTTAATTCTGCTTCCTGTGCTGACATGTGGGCCGGTAAGGCCTGTGCTTCAATTACCTGCGTATCAGTCACTACAGCATACCCTGTGTGATATTTACCCTTGTCATCAGCAAACCTACTACCATCTATATACAAGGTGTGCTCAGCATTTAAAATCGGTGTATCTGTAACATGTGGGAATCCCATTGTCTCCTGTTCCATGAGCTGAAAACAATCGTGCTGATCTACTTCTTTAAACAAAAGAGTGTCAGTGTCCTCATTTCTTTTCTCACTAGTACTATTAGTACTATCATTCCCCCTTGTCAAATCTGGTGACTGAAGAGGCAAAAAGGTAGCCAAATTTAAGGTTGTACAGCGCTGAAAAGTAACATTTGGAGGTAAGAGTAAAGTACACTGTAACCTTAATTGCCTAGCCATTGAAATGTGTTTGGGCTGTACCTGAGACAAGATTGCATGTATGTCATGTGTGGTATGCACTATGACTGGATTGTCTAGAACAATCTCTGATGACTTATCTATGATAATTGACACTGCTGCTACCGCCCGTACACAAGACGGTGAACCTCTAGATACTGGATCTAAAGCCGCTGAAAAGTAAGCGACTGGTCTTTGTTTTACATGTGCCTGTGTCAGAACACCTGTGGCGTGTCCAGTGATCTCAGCAATGTACAGATTAAATATCTTGGTGTAATCTGGTATACCAATAGCCGGGGCAGAAATCAACAACTTTTTCAAAGTGATAAACGATTCATAAGCTACTTCTGTAAGCATATACGGTACAATTTTCAAACAATCGTATAATGGCTGCATCAAAGCGCTAGCATGTGGTATCCACTGTCTACAATATGACACGATACCTAAAAACATACGCAATTGTTTGAAATTCCGTGGGGGTAACATTCCCTTTATCACTTGAACCCTCTCCTCAGTGAGATATCTCGTACCCTGTGATATACAATGTCCCAAAAAGATAACTTTTTCCTGACACACTTGTAACTTTTTCTTATTAACCTTGCAACCTTTTTCTGCCAAAAATCGCAACAAATTAAGGGTGGTGTGCAGGCTTTCAGTCTCTCACTTATCTGTGGAATTAATCCTTCCATAAACTGTCTATTGAAGGCTCAGATCATGACTGGCAGCTCTAAATCCATTCCCTCATCTGCCATCATACTTTCCATAGATAAGTAAAATTCCGATACATTCTGTCCTGGCATTTGTTTCATGGGTGATCTTGACCCCCCCTCCTGTTGTTTTGCCTGACAAAAAGCTTCTAATCTAGCAATAAAAGGGGCCCTTGAGTCTATATGTCTGACTCTAAATTGCCATCCCCCTCAGCTTGGTCTGCAGGTCGGTTTTCTGGTTAAACAGGGTCAGAGTCATTTTATGTCTGCATAAATCCTCCCCATTCTGCCAGGTTGCTTCATGTGTATTCATTAACTGTGTCTCAAATCTACAGAAAACAGCTGGCTTTACTATAATGCATGTATCAGTGCGTACGGGAGCTACAGTTTCTGAATGAAATTCTTATACTCCACAAACCTGAAAAAAAAAAACATTCTCTACCCTTAAGTACAGGACATATCTTGTGTGGTTTACGTTCTATGTCAGTATATGGGGGTGGGATGGTTGAACTAAGATTATTTAAAATTTCAACATTTTTTGTTCTTCTATCTTTCATATCCCAACCATCACAATCTGGATTATATTTCCACCCCTCTTCTTTTTCTCTATTTGAAACCTTAATTAAGCATTGAACCTGACTCATCCATTGCTTCTCTAACACCTCTCCTTGTCTGTCCCTTTTTATTTCACTCCATACATCCGGGTCTAAGCCTGCTGCTCCTTTCACCTTAAATTTACGAAGGACATCCTTTAAGTCCTGTGCTTCGGTTTTCCCATAAATGTTCTTAATTATCTGTGGCACCGTATAGTGCGCCACAATTCCCTGACGGGGTTTTGTGTTCCTCTGGCCCATTCTAACAGTCCTGCCTAGGTAGCGTGTGGGACACTTAGTGTACAATATAATGCGGCTACAACATATACAAGAATGAATAATTACTTTATATGCTAGCCCTATAGCATACCAGCTAAGTTACACTAGTTCCTCGTTGCCTTCCTCCTAGGGTGCTAGAATTCTAGAAACCTCTCCGGAATGAGATTTCTGAAACCAAATTACTTTATATGCTAGCCCAAAAATAAATAATTACTTTATATGCTAGCCCAATAACAAACCAGAATGCGGCTACAACATATACAAAAATGCGGCTACAACATATACAAGCATTCCTTTAAGTGGCCAGGTATCCGACTAGATCTCGGGACTTTGTTGAGACCTTATTCCCCCCTCGTATCTGGGAATCCCTCTCATACACTCTTATCCCTGCTTTATGGAGCAGACAGGGCTTATACTCTCAACCCGTCTATGGTTTATGAGTTAGATGTGAGGTTAAGCATAAGCGTCAGACCCCCAAGCTCACAAGCCCTCAGGTTCCCAATCATGTGAGGTAAGGCGCATTCTGTTGCTTAGTTCGGCAATCCCCTTCTAACTCATACCATCCTTGACAAGGCTCATTCACTTTCTCAACAAGACAGACAAGACAAACACAGATAACAAAAACAAACAAATAATTCCAGCAATATAAACGAAAATATGCAGTAATTCTAGACTCACCACTACAGAGGCTGGTGTTTTAAAACCAGGAGAACCGTAACTGACAGAACGGATAGGCACAAATCAGGGGAGCACAGAATATAAGAAAAATAAAGCTTTTTCTTACCTGCGCAGGTTTTTTGATCTGTGGTTCCCGGAGTGCCTGTCTTTTGGTTCCGTCAGCGTAGCTCATCCACCTCTTGTAGTATCATCGGTGAGTCCCTCGTCCAGGCGCCAAAATGTTAGATTCAACTTTTAAATAAGTTGCTTATAGTTTATATTGCTTTGCCAAATTATTGCTTCATATAGGAATTAAGACACAGAGTCAGAAATCCGTGTATCAGTTCTTGAGCATAATGGACTGCTGCCTTTTACTCTTTCAAAGGCCTTTTATAAGCAATTATACAAACAATAGCATCAGCACAACCCCTCACAAAGGGCAATGGTAAACAACAACAGGAGTCACCTGGGCTACGAACACAAGCTTCAACACCATGGCAATATAGTTACAAGAAAACAAAAGCAGAGTTTAACAGCCAAAAAGTTACATTCAAAACAGATTTACATGTAGGCATCATATTAAGTGAGAAAATTAAATCCCTGACCTTATCAGCGGCAAATTCGAATGCCGCGGAACACCCTTTAAAAGTCTATGGGAGAAATCAAAAGTGCTCATTTTAAAGGCTTATATGCAAGTTATTGTCATAAAAAGGGTTTGGGGACCTGGGTCCTGCCCCAGGGGACATGGATCAATGCAAAAAAAAAGTTTTAAAAACGGCCGTTTTTTCAGGAGCAGTGATTTTAATAATTCTTAAAGTCAAACAATGTGTGTCACTGTGCGTCAGAGGGGGGCGGGGTCACCGGGTGGCCCCGCCCCCTGTTATTTTAAAACCGTCAGACGAAGAGACACCGTCACACAGCGGGAGCCTCCCTCCATGCCACAGCATGGATGCGGAGCGGCCCGGAGAAAAAAATGAAGAGAAGAAGAGAAGAAGGAAGAAGAGATGAAGAAGAAGATGAAGAGAAGAGCGGGAGCCTCCCCTCCATGCCATGGGTGCGGAGTGGCCCGAGGAGAAGAAGATAGAAGACGCCGCAGAGGAGATGCTGGACGAGAACGCCGGAGGAAGAACCAGAAGAGCCAGAAGAACCAGAAGAAGATGAAGGAAGATAGAAGAAGCATTTAAATAAAGGAATTGTCAAAAACTGTCTCTTGTCATTTTTAACATTTTTGACAGTTTTTTAGTGAAATGGTAGGGGTAAGTACCCCCTTACCATTTCACACAGGTGGGGCCGGGATCTGGGGGTCCCCTTGTTAAAGGGGGCTTCCAGATTCCGATAAGCCCCCCGCCCGCAGACCCCCACAACCACCGGCCAGGGTTGTGGGGATGAGGCCCTTGTCCTCATCAACATGGGGACAAGGTGTTTTGGGGGGCTACCCCAAAGCACCCTCCCAATGTTGAGGGCATGTGGCCTGGTACGGTTCAGGAGGGGGGCCGCACTATCGTCCCCCCCTCTTTTCCTGCGGCCTGCCAGGTTGCGTGCTCGGATAAGGGTCTGGTATGGATTTTTGGGGGGACCCCACGCCGTTTTTTTTGGCGCGGGGTTCCCCTTAAAATCCATACCAGACCTGAAGGGTCTGGTATGGAATTTAGGGGGAACCCCACGTCATTTTTTTAAAAAATTTTGGCCGGGGTTCCCCTTAATATCCATACCAGACCTGAAGGGCCTGGTATGGAATTTAGGGGGACCCCCACGTCATTTGTTTTTTTTAATTTTGGTTCGGGGTTGCCCTGTGGGGAATTCCCATGCCGTTTTTATCAATGAACTTCTATGTGTATTGTCGGCAATGCAATAGCCGCGGGTAGTTTTAAATGTGTTTTTTTCCTTCAAAATGTCATTTTGCTGTCAGACTGTTCTAAACACAGGAAACATGCGCCCCTTTACAGGCATACTATAGACACCCCCCAGCTACGAAATTTAAAGGGATATTACACTTTTATTGTTTGACTTTAAGCATTATTAAAATCACTGCTCCTGAAAAAACGGCCGTTTTTAAAACTTTTTTTTGCATTGATCCATGTCCCCTGGGGCAGGACCCGGGTCCCCAAATACTTTTTATGACAATAACTTGCATATAAGCCTTTAAAATTAGCACTTTTGATTATTCATGTTCGTGTCCCATAGACTTTAACGGTGTTCACACAAACTTTTTTCCTGTTCGCATGTTCTGGTACTAACCGAACAGGGGGGTGTTCGGCTCATCCCTACCAGTGAATATTTACTAAAGCATAATGTTTGCAATGACACAGAGTTATCTCCTGTACGTCTTACTAACAACACTGTTCTGACTCTCAACACAGAGACCTCTCAGCTCCAAATGCCTGAGCCTCTTCAAGTCTACAAACACAAGTGCATCTATGAAACAAACCGCATCACCTCTTGCTGACAACAAGGTGACTTCCAGGGACAAGCCGCAGCTCAAGCCACAGCCAGCAAAAGCCTTAGAGACTACACCACAGTTAAACGCTCTTGCAACATCATTTCATCCTGGTAAACCTCACCCTACTTCACCAGAGAACTTTCACACCCGAGGGGTTTCACAAGTTTATTTGGCACCGAAAAGTGAGAGATCAGACTTGAATGACTTTGACAGATATATGGTACACTGTGAGCTCATTAACACTACCCTTTCAAGGTTTGACGACTGTCCGGAGAGCTACAGGGCCTGGACATCAACCTTCAAAGCTGCCATTGCTGATCTCAACCTTACTATCAAGGAGGAACTTGATTTGCTCATAAAGTGGCTGGGGCCAGAATCTGAAGATCATGTTAAAAGACTGAGAACAATGCATGTTGACCACCCAGATGCTGGTCTTGTTGCTGCATGGGCAAGCCTATGGTAGCTCTGAAGCCATAGAAAGCGCTCTATTCAAGAGACTGCAAAACTTCCCAAAAATAGGGAACAAAGACTATCGCAAGGTCCAAGATCTGAGTGATCTTCTGATGGAGCTGGAGTTGGCAAAGACAGACCCACGTCTACCTGGACTAAGCTTTCTGGACACTGCTCATGGTGTGAATCCAGTGGTGTTTAAACTGCCATACGGCCTGCAAGAGAAATGAGCACAACAGGGCTCAAGGTACAAAAGAGACTATAACGTATCTTTTCCTCCATTCGCAAATTTTTGCAGGTTCATCAATGATCAAGCCTGGACGAGAAATGATCCCAGCTTCAGTGAACCCAACTTGCTTGCTTCATCATCATCATCATCAAGGTGTGATAACATAGCAGCTAAACGTAGAGACTTTAATAGAGCAATATCTGTTAAAAGTACAGACATCTCACCACCCACGAATCGGGTGACAGAGATAAAGACCCTAATCGTCAGTGCCCTATTCACAAGAAGCCTTATCCCCTAAATAAATGTTGTGGGCTTAGGGCAAATACGTTACAAGAGCGCATGGAGATCCTTCAGAAACTTGGAATATGCTACAGGTGCTGTGCTTGTCATGGACATTTTGCTAAAGACTGTAAAGTTGTCATCAAGTGCACAGAATGCAGTAGCGACTGACATGTTACAGCTATGCATCCGGGCCCACCCTTAGACAATTCACAGCAGCCTCCTACCTCCAGCACTGTCTTAAGTCATGGTAGGGAGCAACAAGGTCATGCTCCAGCCACGGCTAACATTTCTTCTTCATGCACAGAAGTCTGTGGAGAAGGCTTAGATCACAAATGCTGTGCTAAGATATGCCTAGTCAAGATATACCCAAAGGGTCAATCTGAGGAAGCTATTAGGATGTATGCCATAATAGATGAACAGAGCAACAAATCCCTGGTTAACCCTAAATTCTTTGAGATCTTTGGTATAGAGGGACATGCATCACTGTATACTCTCAGAACCTGTTCTGGTCGTGAAGAGACCTTCGGTAGAAGGGCTGATGGGTTCATGGTCTCTCATATCAATAAGGGAGAGGGCATACCCCTACCAACATTAGTTGAGTGTGACCAGATACCAGACGAAAGGGAAGAAATTCCTACTCCAGAGGCTGCTGTTAGGATCAACTCTTAAATAAGTTGCTTTAAGTTTATATTGCTTTGTCAAATTATTGCTTCTATAAGAATAATGACACGGAGTCACATATGTCTGTGTCACAGTCCGGAGCAAGAGAGAACTGCACCCTTTTACTTCTTTCAAAGGCCTTTTATAGGCAGCTCTACAAGCAGTAATCTTATCGGCATTACCAAATGAGGTTAAGGTACAAAGAGTTTCTTATCAGCGAACATGTAATGATTATTCAGCAGTTACAAATTCCATCTAGATACAGATTGATACGTACACAGGTAAGAAAAAGCACAATTTAAATAGAACAATTGATACGTACACAGGTAAGAAAGGAGCACAAACAATTTAAATAGAACAATTGATACGTACACAATTTAAGTGGAACTCTAAGTCATTATTTCAACCCTATCAATTTCCCCCTTTGACATCATCCTCTCCCTCCCCCTGGGTCCTCATGAATAAGTTCTAGTCAGTTTTTCCCCAGAGTCCTTTCCCTGACCGCGAGTTGTCAGAGGGGTAGAACCCATCCCCCTAGGTATTACCAACATCTTAAAATTCAAGAAGAGGAGTTTTATAGGAGTAGGGTGATGTCAATACACATTTATCGGTATGCCCTGTCTATTCTCCTAATTTTCCTATTTATTTTCCTGTATACACATATATTTGTGATTGTAAGTGATATTAATATTAGAATAATAATTACCATTGGACTTAACAACCAGTGAAAGGTATTGGTTGCTGTAGAAGACATTCCACTGAATATATCCCACCAATGTGGTGCAGTATCCTGTTGTATCTGTGAGGAAAGATGTACTAGTCTACCTTTGTCAATAATTGCGGATACAAGGTTATTCTGTAGGGTATGTTCTAGTGTTAATTACCTACATTATAATCCTTATTCATCTCATATCCTGAATCATTTGCTACTTTAGGATCATCTATAGCCCATTCGAAAGTTGTTGTTTCCTCTACTTCAAGTACATTAATACCAGGAGTCCATGCATATATTTGTAAAACAACAATCTTCAACAAAAAATATGTAAGTAGATATTTCATCATGTTATTTCCTCGGGTTGTTTCTTGCAATGTGATGCGTGTATCCAGGTAGGTTTTCCTTCCAGCTTTACTGAGGTGGCTGTGGTCAACAGTACTTGGTAAGGACCTTCAAACCTGGATTCCAATGTCTTTCTGGTGTGTTTCTTTACATATACATAATCCCCTGGTAGCAGAGTATGTGTACCTGTTATTGAATTAGGGTCTGGAAGAGAAGAATACACACTTTTGTGGATCTTAGTTAGACGTTGTTGTAATTGTATCACATATGCAGTCAAACTATCACATTGCAATTGCATACTCTGTGGAAAGTATAAACCTAATCTAGGTGCATTCCCAAAAAGTATTTTGTATGGGGATAATCCTGTTTTTCCTGTTGGAGTGTACCTTATAGAGAATAAAGCCAGAGGCAGGCATTCTGGCAAAGGCTTGTTTAACTCTTGCATGGCTTTTTGTATTTTTAGCTTTATTGTCCCATTTACTCTCTCCACTGATCCTGAACTCTGTGGGTGGTAAGGGGTGTGAAAACTTTGTTGAACCCCTAACATGGTCATCACGCTCTGCATGATTTCTCCTGTAAAGTGTGTCCCCCTATCTGATTCTATGGTTTCAGGAAGACCAAACCTAGGTATTAACTCAGTGATCAGTTTCTTAGCTGTGGCTAGGGATGAGCCGAACACCCCCCGGTTCGGTTCGCACCAGAACCCGCGAACGGACCGCAAGTTCGCACGAACGTTAGAACCCCATTGACGTCTATGGGACTCGAACGTTCAAAATCAAAAGTGCTCATTTTAAAGGCTAATTTGCATGGTATTGTCCTAAAAAGGGTGTGGGGACCCGGGTCCTACCCCAGGGGACATGTATCAATGCAAAAAAAACTTTTAAAAACGGCCGTTTTTTCGGGAGCAGTGATTTTAATGATGCTTAAAGTAAAAAAAAAAAAGTGAAATATTCCTTTAAATATCGTACCTGGGGGGTGTCTATAGTATGCCTGTAAAGTGACGCGTGTTTCCCATGTTTAGAACAGTCCCTGCACCAAATGTCATTTTTAAAGGAAAAAATCTCATTTAAAACTGCTTGCGGGTTTAATGTCATGTCGGGTCATGGCAATATGGATGAAAATCAGTGAGACAAACGGCATGGGTACCCGCCAGTCCATTACCAGGCCCTTTGGGTCTTGTATGGATATTAAGGGGAACCCCGCACCCAAATTAAAATAAGGAAAGGTCCCTATATACTCTGAACAGCAGTATACAGGCGGTGCAAACAAGACAGGGACTGTAGGTTTGTTGTTAAGTAGAATCTGTTTGTAATTTTGAACATTTTTAATGTGTTTAGCTCCAGCCAAAAAATCTTTTCTAAGCTTTTTGGAAAACATAGGGAAGGGTTATCACCCCTGTGACATTTGTTTTGCGTCTTTCCTCCTCTTCAGAAGATTTCACCTCACTTTTTTGTCCCAATGAAAAATGTTTTTTGAAAATTTGGGTTTTTTTGTGGAACAAGGATTGGAAAGCATCAGTGGAAAGGAGAAATTGTTTTCCCATATTAACTCTTACAGGAGAGAATTTCCCTTCCTTAGGGGTAGATTTCATCTCACTTCCTGTTGTCTCCTTCCGTTTGCAAGTAGGAGTCGTTTGTAAGTTAGATGTTTGAAAGTAGGGTCCTGCCCTATATACTCAGCAGAAATTTGGGCCTTAGGTGTTGCTGTGGCCAAAACACTGTAAGCCCTCACAGGGCCCTGCTGTGAAATATTAGATCAAGAATTGTAATTACATGCCCCTGTTGAACAGGAGCTGAAAAATTAGGCCTTAGGCACTGGTGCTGGTGCCACAACACTGCAACCCCTCACAGACACTCTAGTTGGAACGCAGGAACGAGCCCTGCTGCAAAGTATTGCATCAAAAATTGTAATTACACGCCCCTGTTAGACAGGGGCAGAAAAATTGGGCCTTAGGCACTGGTGCTGGTGCCACAACACTGCAACCCCTCACAGACACTCTAGTTGGAATGCAGGAACGAGCCCTGCTGCAAAGTATTGCATCAAAAATTGTAATTACACGCCCCTGTTAGACAGGGGCAGAAAAATTGGGTCTTAGGCACTGGTGCTGGTGCCACAACACTGCAACCCCTCACAGACACTCTAGTTGGAACGCAGGAACGAGCCCTGCTGCAAAGTATTGCATCAAAAATTGTAATTACACGCCCCTGTTAGACAGGGGCAGAAAAATTGGGTCTTAGGCACTGGTGCTGGTGCCACAACACTGCAACCCCTCACAGACACTCTAGTTGGAACGCAGGAACGAGCCCTGCTGCAAAGTATTGCATCAAAAATTGTAATTACACGCCCCTGTTAGACAGGGGCAGAAAAATTGGGTCTTAGGCACTGGTGCTGGTGCCACAACACTGCAACCCCTCACAGACACTCTAGTTGGAACGCAGGAACAAGCCCTGCTGCAAAGTATTGCATCAAAAATTGTAATTACACGCCCCTGTTAGTCAGGGGCTGAAAAATTGTGCCTTAGGCACTGGTGGTGGCGCCCAGAACCAAAAATGTTCTTACAAGCTATCAGCGTGATGATTGAGGAGGAAGAGGATAATTACTCAGGGATAGTCACTCAGCATCAGCATAGGCAGTCTTTGAAGGGATCTGAAAAAAATTATTCAGTTACATCAGCATCAGGTGCTTGGTAGCTGGTGGTGATCCAAGACTGATTCATTTTTATGAAGGTCAGCCGATCGACCGAGTCAGTGGACAGACGCACCCTGTGATCGGGTACCACGCCTCCAGCAGCACTGAATGTGCGTTCCGAAAGAACGCTGGATGCAGGACAGGCCAGTAGCTCAATTGCATACTGTGCAAGCTCTGGCCAGTGATCCATCCTCAAGACCCAGTAACCCAGAGGATTTTCGGTGGGAAAGGTGTCCAAGTCTGATCTTGCCCCTAGGTATTCCTGCACCATGTAAAACAGACGCTGGCGATGGTTGCTGGAACCGATCATACCTTGGGGCTGCGGACCAAAAAATTGTCTGAACGCATCGGTCAGACGGCCACCTTCTCCACCGCTCCTTCTTTGACTGACCGAAGCCTCAGCAACACGTTGTCCAGAAACAGGAGTTTGTAACCTCCCAGTCTCTGGGAACGCATTGCACAGACCTTTCTGCAAGGCCTCCCGAAGATGTTTCATCCTCTGCTCCCTCTGCGATGGCAAGATAAGGTCCGCAACCTTACCCTTGTAACGTGGATCAAGGAGGGTTGCCAGCCAGTATTGGTCCTTCTCCTTGATACCACGAATACGAGGATCCTTACGCAGGCTTTGCAGGATCAGGGAGGCCATGCAGCGTAGGTTTGCTGAGGCATTCGGTCCGGAGTCCTCTGGGTCACTAAGGACAACAACGTCCGCAGCCACCTCCTCCCAGCCACGTACAAGTCCATGTGTTCCTTGGGACTGATCCCTTAAAGACTGCTGATGCTGAGTGCCAGGCTCCACCTCCATACTGACACAATCTTCCTCCTCCTCCTCCTCCTCCTCCTCGTCCTCTTCCTGTGTGATCGGCGGGCACGCAGGAACACTGTCTGGATAAAGGGGGCCTTGAGAGCTAAGGAAGTCCTCCTCTTCCTGCCTCTGTTCTGCCTCAAGTGCCCTGTCCATTATTCCACGCAGCGTGTGCTCCAACAGGTGGACAAGGGGGACAGTGTCACTGATGCATGCACTGTCAGTGCTCACCATCCTCGTGGCCTCCTCGAATGGTGACAGGACAGTGCATGCATCCCTGATCATGGCCCACTGGCGTGGGGAAAAAAAACCAAGGTCCCCTGACCCTGTCCTGGTGCCATAGTCGCACAGGTACTCATTGATGGCCCTCTGCTGCGTGTGCAGCCGCTGCAGCATGGCCAATGTCGAGTTCCACCTGGTGGGCATGTCACAGATTAGGCGGTTCTTGGGCAGGTTAAACTCCTTTTGGAGGTCCGTCAGCCGAGCACTGGCATTATATGACCGGCGGAAATGCACACAGACTTTCCTGGCCTGCCTCAGGACATCCTGTAAGCCCGGGTACCTGCCCAAGAACCGCTGCACCACCAAGTTAAGGACGTGAGCCAAACAGGGCACATGGGTCAGTTGTCCCTGTCGGAGGGCAGAGAGGAGGTTGGTGCCATTGTCGCAAACCACCATTCCTGCCTTAAGTTGGCATGGCGTCAACCACCTCTGAACCTGCCCCTGCAGAGCTGACAGAACCTCTGCCCCAGTGTGGCTCCTGTCCCCCAAGCACACCAGCTCAAGCACCGCATGGCATCTTTTGGCCTGCGTACTTGCGTAGCCCCTTGAACGCCTACGGAGCACCGCTGGTTCCGAGGAAGAGGCCATGGAGGAAGAAGAAGAGGAGGGGGTGGAGGAGAGAGGTGTGTCACAATCAGCATTTTGGAGGCGTGGTGGCGGAACAACCTCCAACACTACTGCACCTTGTCCTGCATCCTTCCCAGCTGCCAGCAGAGTCACCCAATGCGCCGTGAAACTTAAGTAACGTCCCTGTCCATGCCTGCTGGACCATGAGTCAGCGGTAATATGCACCTTACCGCTGACCGCCCTGTCCAGCGAGGCATGGACATTGCCTTCCACATGCCGGTAGAGAGCCGGAATCGCCTTCCGTGAGAAAAAGTGGCGTTTGGGAACCTGCCACTGAGGAACCGCACATTACACAAACTCACGGAAGGGGGCAGAGTCTACCAACTGAAAAGGCAGCAGTTGAAGTGCTAGCAATTTTGCCAAGCTAGCATTCAACCGCTGGGCATGTGGATGGCTGGGAGCAAACTTCTTTCGGCGGTGCAGCAGCTGGGGCAGGGAAATTTGCCTGGTACAATCTGACGTCGGTGTACCAAAAGCAGATTGCCCACAAGTACTTGGCTGTGACACACCTAATTCTACACCTTCATTCCTCTCACTGCAGGTCTCAGAGAGGACTGAAGGTCTAGTGGGGTTGGAAATCTCAGCTGATGAGGAGCAAGGAGAGATCCTCTTTGTTCTTTGGTGTGGGTCTTTTAGATATGCTTGCCAACGAACTGCATGGCAGGTCAACATATGTCTGGTCAAGCATGTGGTACCCAAGCGGGAGATGTTTTGGCCACGCGAGATACGCTTGAGACATATGTTGCAAATAGCAACGGTGCGATCTGATGCACTCGTCTCAAAAAAGGCCCACACCAAAGAACTTTTTGAATAACGCGCAGAGACTGCAGCGCCCTGCACATGTGGAGCTTTGGGGTGTGATGCAGTCAATGTGCTGCCCTTAGGCTGGCCCCTGGAGGGCATCCTGCCTCGTTGGTGATGTGCCGCCTCCTCCTCCTCCTCCTCCTCCTCCTCCTCTCTCCTATCAGGCACCCAGGTTGAGTCAGTGACCTCATCATCCCCTCCCTCCTCATCACTGGAGCAAACCTGGCAGTATGCTGCAGCAGGGGGAGCATGACTGCCAGATTGCTGTCCTTCTTGGGCACCCCCTCTGTCCGTGCTCATGTTACTGCCTTCATCGAGCTCAGTATCATCATCAGAGCCTTCCAAACGCTGGGCATCCTCCTGGAGCATGTACCCAACACTGTGGTCAAACAGTTCGAGGGAATCCTCAGGAGGACATGGTGGAGCTAGGGAAGGAGTCACTGATGACATTGAGCTGAGGGAAGAGGCCGCTGCTTTGCCAGACAAAGCACCCTGGGCGAGAGAGGATGAGGAGGATGAGGACGGCTTGGTCATCCACTCGACCAAGTTTTCTGCATGTTGCGGCTCAACACGGCCAGCTGCCGAAAAAAAGGCCAAGCGTGTCCCATGGCCACGGGCTGATGAGGATGCACCGTCTCCACGACCAGCACTAGACACAGAGCCTGCTTGCCCTCTCTTATTGGCTTGTGACTGTCTGCCTCTCCTTCTTGGCCTTCCAGACATACTAATGGCCTGTAGCTGCACTAAGCTGGGATAGAACACCTGTAATTTTCTTCAGGTAGCTTTATATACTGTAACCAGACAAGCCTGCCTGTCAGTAGGAAGATAACAGGAACGGATCTAGCTGAACACTGTGAGCAGGACGCACTGACTGCACTAAATGTAAATAGCAGGAACGGATCTAGCTGAACACTGTGAGCAGGACGCACTGACTGCACTAAATGTAAATAGCAGGAACGGATCTAGCTGAACACTGTGAGCAGGACGCACTGACTGCACTAAATGTAAATAGCAGGAACGGATCTAGCTGAACACTGTGAGCAGGACGCACTGACTGCACTAAATGTAAATAGCAGGAACGGATCTAGCTGAACACTGTGAGCAGGACGCACTGCACTAAATGTAAATAGCAGGAACGGATCTAGCTGAACACTGTGAGCAGGACGCACTGCACTAAATGTAAATAGCAGGAACAGATCTAGCTGAACACTGTGAGCAGGACGCACTGCACTAAATGTAAATAGCAGGAACAGATCTAGCTGAACACTGTGAGCAGGACGCACTGCACTCAATGTAAATAGCAGGAACGGATCTAGCTGAACACTGTGAGCAGGACGAACTGCACTAAATGTAAATAGCAGGAACAGATCTAGCTGAACACTGTGAGCAGGACGCACTGCACTAAATGTAAATAGCAGGAACGGATCTAGCTGAACACTGTGAGCAGGACGCATTGCACTAAATGTAAATAGCAGGAACAGATCTAGCTGAAAACTGTGAGCAGGACGCACTGACTGCACTAAATGTAAATAGCAGGAACAGATCTAGCTGAACACTGTGAGCAGGACGCACTGACTGCACTAAATGTAAATAGCAGGAACGGATCTAGCTGAACACTGTGAGCAGGACGCACTGCACTAAATGTAAATAGCAGGAACGGATCTAGCTGAACACTGTGAGCAGGACGCACTGCACTCAATGTAAATAGCAGGAACGGATCTAGCTGAACACTGTGAGCAGGACGAACTGCACTAAATGTAAATAGCAGGAACAGATCTAGCTGAACACTGTGAGCAGGACGCACTGCACTAAATGTAAATAGCAGGAACGGATCTAGCTGAACACTGTGAGCAGGACGCACTGCACTAAATGTAAATAGCAGGAACAGATCTAGCTGAACACTGTGAGCAGGACGCACTGCACTAAATGTAAATAGCAGGAACAGATCTAGCTGAACACTGTGAGCAGGACGCACTGCACTAAATGTAAATAGCAGGAACAGATCTAGCTGAACACTGTGAGCAGGACGCACTGCACTAAATGTAAATAGCAGGAACGGATCTAGCTGAACACTGTGAGCAGGACGCACTGCACTAAATGTAAATAGCAGGAACAGATCTAGCTGAACACTGTGAGCAGGACGCACTGCACTAAATGTAAATAGCAGGAACAGATCTAGCTGAACACTGTGAGCAGGACGCACTGCACTAAATGTAAATAGCAGGAACAGATCTAGCTGAACACTGTGAGCAGGACGCACTGCACTAAATGTAAATAGCAGGAACAGATCTAGCTGAACACTGTGAGCAGGACGCACTGACTGCACTAAATGTAAATAGCAGGAACAGATCTAGCTGAACACTGTGAGCAGGACGCACTGCACTCAATGTAAATAGCAGGAACGGATCTAGCTGAACACTGTGAGCAGGACGAACTGCACTAAATGTAAATAGCAGGAACAGATCTAGCTGAACACTGTGAGCAGGACGCACTGCACTAAATGTAAATAGCAGGAACGGATCTAGCTGAACACTGTGAGCAGGACGCACTGACTGCACTAAATGTAAATAGCAGGAACGGATCTAGCTGAACACTGTGAGCAGGACGCACTGCACTAAATGTAAATAGCAGGAACGGATCTAGCTGAACACTGTGAGCAGGACGCACTGCACTAAATGTAAATAGCAGGAACAGATCTAACCTAATCTAGCTAACTCAAATCAAATGACACTGTCTGTCTCTCTCTCTATCAGCACACCGGAACACACTACACAGGGCCGCCGTGCAGGCGGCCTTATATAGTGTGGGGCGTGTACTAAATCCCCTGAGCCATAATTGGCCAAAGCCACCCTGGCTTTGGCCAATTACAGCTCTCTCTACTGACGGCGCTTTGATTGGCCAAGCATGCGGGTCATAGTGCATGCTTGGCCAATCATCAGCCAGCAATGCACTGCGATGCCGCAGTGAATTATGGGCCATGACGCGCCACACGAATTTGGCGCGAACGGCCCATAACGTTCGCAATTCGACGGACGGTCGAACAGCCGATGTTCGAGTCGAACATGCGTTCGATTCGAACACGAAGCTCATCCCTAGCTGTGGCTTTAGCTGTAGCCGATTTTACTGGATAACTTTCGGGCCAACCTGAGAATAAATGGATACACACGAGGACAAATTCAAAGGGGCCGCTCTTAGGCATTTGTATGTAATCAATTTGCAGTCTCTGGAAGGGGTATTGGGCCCGGACCTGGTGTTTTCGTGGGGTTTTCACTTTCTGTCCTGGGTTATTCAGGAGACAGATTTGGCAGGCTGCACAGTAGTTTCTTGCAGTGCTACTGAATCCAGGGGCGAGTCATCCTTGGTTCACAATCCTATACATGGAATTGGAACTGACGTGTGTGGGTAGGTGAACTGCCGCTGCCATTGCTGGGTACAGAGAGGCAGGTAGGCATATTTTGCCTCCTTCCCTCCATATATTGTCAAGGTCTGGTGCTGCTCCCATCCTGACCCACTTATCTTTCTCGCTCTCCCCTGCTTGCTCCTGTAATTTACTCAGCTGCTGCCATGTTGGTTCTGGGATACTCACCTCTACCGCTGCTAAGGTCTCAGGGCTTCCTTCCCCTAGAGCTGCCTGTTTTGCAGTCAAATCTGCAAATGCATTTCCTTTTTCCTCAATTGTTTTTGCGCTTGTGTGTGCCGCTATCTTTATGATGGCCACTCGTTTAACCTTTTGAAGATTGTTCAGGACTCTCTTAATCCCTTCTCCATGTTTTACAGGTGTACCTGCTGCTGTCAGATAACCTCTAGCCCTCCATATGTGGCCATAATCATGCGCTACACCATAAGCATAGGCAGAGTCAGTGTAAATATTTCCCTCTCGTCCTTTTAAGTATTCTAAGGCTTGTTCTAAGGCTTGTAATTCTGCTTCCTGTGCTGACATGTGGGCTGGTAAGGGCTGTGCTTCATTTACCTGCATATCAGTCACTACAGCATACCCTGTGTGATATTTACCCTTGTCATCAGCAAACCTACTGCCATCTATGTACAAAGTATGCTCAGCATTTAAAATCGGTGTATCTGTAACATGTGGGAATCCCATTGTCTCCTGTTCCATGAGCTGAAAACAATCGTGTTCATCTACTTCTTTAAACAAAAGAGTGTCAGTGTCCTCATTTCTTTTCTCACTAGTACTACTAGTACTATCATTCCCCCTTGCCAAATCTGGTGACTGAAGAGGCAAAAAGGTGGCCAAATTTAAGGTTGTACAGCGCTGAAAAGTGACATTTGGAGGTAAGAGTAAAGTACACTGTAACCTTAATTGCCTAGCCATTGAAATGTGTTTGGGCTGTACCTGAGACAAGATTGCATGTATGTCATGTGTGGTATGCACTACGACTGGATTGTCTAGAACAATCTCTGATGACTTATCTATGATAATTGACACTGCAGCTACCGCCCGTACACAGGACGGTGAACCTCTAGATACTGGATCTAATGCTGCTAAAAAGTAAGCGACTGGTCTTTGTTTTACATGTGCCTGTGTCAGAACACCTGTGGCGTGTCCAGTGATCTCAGCAACGTACAGATTAAATATCTTAGTATAATCTAAAGTGATAAACGACTCATAAGCTACTTCTGTAAGCATATACGGTACAATTTTCAAACAATCGTATAATGGCTGCATCAAAGCGCTAGCATGTGGTATCCATTGTCTACAATATGACACAATACCTAAAAACATACGCAATTGTTTGAAATTCCGTGGGGGTAACATTCCCTTTATCACTTGAACCCTCTCCTCAGTGAGATGTCTCGTACCCTGTGATATAAAATGTCCCAAAAAGATAACTTTTTCCTGACACACTTGCAACTTTTCTTATTAACCTTACAACCCTTTTCTGCCAAAAATCGCAACAAATTAAGGGTGGTGTGCAAGCTTTCAGTCTTTCACTTATCTGTGGAATTAATCCTTCCATAAACTGTCTATTGAAGGCTCGGATCATGACTGGCAGAGCCAAATCCAATCCCTCATCTGCCATCATACTTTCCATAGATAAGTAAAATTCTGATACAGTCTGTCCTGGCATTTGTTTCATGGGTGATATTGACCCCCTCTCCTGTTGTTTTGCCTGACAGAAAGCTTCTAATCTAGCAATAAAAGGGGCCCTTGAGTCTATGTGTCTGACGTGTCCTGTCTCCAGATTGCCATCCCCCTCAGCTCGGTCTGCAGGTCAGTCATAAACTGGTTAAACAGGGTCAGAGTCATTTTATGTCTGCATAAATCCTCCCCATCCTGCCAGGTTGCTTCATGTGTATTCATTAACTGTGTCACAAATCTACAGAAAGCAGCTGGCTTTGCTATAATGCGTGTATCAGTTCGTACGGGAGCTACAGTTTCTGGATGAGGTTTTTGTGCCCCACAATGCTGACAAACCCATCCTCTCCCCTCAAGTACAGGATATATCTTGTGTGGTTTACGTTCTATGTCAGTATATGGGGGTGGGATGGCTGAGCTGGGAGCCTCGACATTTTTTGTTCTTCTATCTTTCATATCTCAACCATCACAATCTGGATTATATTTCCACCCCTCTTCTTTCGCTCTATTTGAGACCTTAATTAAGCATTGAACCTGACTCATCCATTGCTTCTCTAACACCTCTCCTTGTCTGTCCCTTTTTATTTCACTTTTTTAACTATTTTTTTTCACTATTTCACTCCATACATCCGGGTCTAAACCCGCTGCTCCTTTCACCTTAAATTTACAAAAGACATCCTTTAAGTCCTGTGCTTCATCTTTCCCACAGATGTTTTTAATTATCTGTGGCACCGTATAGTGCGCCACAATTCCCTGACGGGGTTTTGTGTTCCTCTGGCCCATTCTAACAGTCCTGCCTAGGTAGAGTGTGGGACACTTAGTGTACAATATAATGCGGCTACAACATATACAAGAATGAATAATTACTTTATATGCTAGCCCAATAACAAACCAGCTAAGTTACACTAGTTCCTCGTTGCCTTCCTCCTAGGGTACTAGAAAACTAAAAACCTCTCCGGAATGAGATTTCTGAAATCTAATTACTTTATATGCTAGCCCAACTAACAAATAATTACTTTATATGCCAGCCCAATAACAAACCAGAATGTGGCTACAACATATGCAAAAATGCGGCTACAACATATACAAGCATTCCTTTAAGTGGCCAGGTATACGACTAGATCTCCGGACTTTATGGAGACCTTATTCCCCCCCCCCCCCCGTATCTGGGATCCCTCTCATGCACTCTTATCCCTGCTTTATGGAGTAGACAGGGCTTATACTCTCAACCCGTCTATGGTTTATGAACTAAATTGAATATCAAACGTAAGCGTCAGACCCCCCGAAAGGCGCATTCCGTTGCTCATTGGGATGATATTCTTTCAATTCATACCAACCTTGGCAAGGCTCATTCACTTTCTCAACAAGACAGACAGACAGACACAGACAACAAACAAACAAATAATTCCAGCAATATAAACTAAAATATGCAGTAATTCTAGACTCACCACTACAGAGGCTGGTGTTTTAAAACCAGGAGAACCGTAACTGACAGAACGGATAGGCACAAATCAGGGGAGCACAGAATATAAGAAAAATAAAGCTTTTTCTTACCTGTGTACGTATCAATCTGTATCTAGATGGAATTTGGAACTGCTGAATAATCATTACATGTTCAGAAACTCTTTGTACCTTAACCTCATTTGGTAATGCCGATAAGATTACTGCTTGTAGAGCTGCCTATAAAAGGCCTTTGAAAGAAGTAAAAGGGTGCAGTTCTCTCTTGCTCCGGACTGTGACACAGACATATGTGACTCTGTGTCATTATTCTTATAGAAGCAATAATTTGACAAAGCAATATAAACTTAAAGCAACTTATTTAAGAGTTGATCCTAACACTGCATATCACCATCCTCACTTGAGGCACCTTGTTAATGAAATTCCTGCAATGGACAGAAATGCTGAAATCTTCATCTTGCTAGGAAGAGACATTCTCAGAGTACACAAAGTATGCAAGCAGTGCAATGGACCTCATGATGCCTCTTATGCACAATAACTCGATCTAGGCTGGGTAATCATCGGAGATCCACTCCTTCAAAATTTACATGTTAGGAAATGGACGTGCATCCTACTTCAAACAGTGCCCTCGCCATTGTGAAGTAAAAGAGAAGCCTCTTGACATCATTAAAGTACCTGATGTCACTCCTAACCTTTGTGATGACAACCTAGGTACCACAGTATACGTTTTTATGAGCACGAACACACCAATTAATTTAATGGCACCACATCCCAAGATATAGGTAGTAAAAGAGAGCACAGAAATGGGACTTTGGAGGTGCAAATGATTTGGAAATAATATCAAATATAGTATAAAAAAATCATTTATTTTGATAAACAAAATAGGAATTCATGCATTAAAAAGGAGGGGAAGGAGAAAAGTTGATACAGTATTGACTAGTACAATAGTAAATAGTTGCAACATTACAGCAATGGTGAATTTCCCAACATGTTTCGCCCATAGGATGGGCTTCCTCAGGGGATGCTGGTCATGTGCAGCGTACAATGCCTATATCTCCTAAACATAGGGGAGAAACAAAAAAACTGAATGGATAGCTGTTTGTTTGCTGCTAAGAGGGACCCATGCGCTAAAGTGGCCGCAGATGGTAAAAAAAGACCAGAACCATGGGTTCAGCAGCTGGCTAAATGCCAGGGGCCACACACCATCATGCTGTTAGGTAGAGAGTATCTGAATAGGATAGAAAACGAGCATGTGTCCCCTGGTTCTCGCAGTCCCATTTCTGTGCTCTCTTCTACTACCTAGGTAACACAGTGTTTTGTACTACAAGCGATGACAACAAAATAGCCTTGTCAGTCGAAGACAGAGTTTATCAAAATAATGGAAAAAGAATTCTTCCAGGATGAGTCTAACAGCTGGGTTGCACCATTACCTCTTTGTGCTGCAAGGGTTAAACTCTCAATCGTGAACAGGCTCTATCCAGATTCAACTCACTTCAACGAACACTAAAGAACAGGCCTGAAATGAAGGAACATTTCATTACCTTTATGAAAAGGATCTTTGGCAATGATCACACCGAACCAACTCCACTACCAATAGACCAGCTTTCAAAGTGGGAGTCCTGGAAACAATCTCTACATGCCTTAGATGAAATCCATATACCATGCTGCTACTCTTCTGCCTCCCTTGCTACAAGTCAGAGGAAAGAGCTTCTTCACATCTTCTCAGATTCATCTACTGCGGCCATAGCACTTGTCGCTTACCTCAAGTTAAGAGATTCTTCTAATCAAGCCCACATAGGGTTTCTGTTTGGGAAAGCTAAGTTAGCACCTAATGGGGCGTACACACGGTCAGACTTTTCGACCAGACTGGTCTGACGGACGCCGACGGACCAAATACGGCAGACAATCCGATCGTGTGTGGGCTTCACCGGACCTTCAGCGGACTTTTCCAGTCGCAAATCTGACGGACTTTAGATTTGGAATTAGCTTCAAATCTTTACGTCGTAACTCCGCAGGACCCAGAAATCCGCTCGTCTGTATGCTAGTCCGATGGACAAAAACCCACGCTAGGGCAGCTATTGGCTACTGGCTATCAACTTCCTTATTTTAGTCCGGTGTACATCATCACGTATGAATCCGTCGGAATTTGGTGTGATCGTGTGTAGGCAAGTCCGTTCGTTAGAAAGTATGTCGGAAGTCCGTCGAAAGGCCGCTGGAAAGTTTGTCGGACCAGTCCGGTCAAAAAGTCCGCCGTGTGTACGCGGCATAAGCCTGAACATACGATTCCCAGGCTTGAACTTTGTGGGACTGTGCTAGCTGTAGAAATAGCAGATTTCATACTGTGTGAGCTAGATATTCAGATAGATGACCTCAGATTCTACACAGACAGCAAAGTTGTTCTGGGCTACATATACAACCAGACTAAATGTTTCTATGTCTATGTCAGAAACTGTGTAGAGAGAATCAGGAAATCAACTAAACCTGAACAATGGCATTATGTTCCATCTGAAATTACCCTGCAGATCATGCCACCGGGCCAGTGTCTGCAAGTGTTTTTGCAAATTATTCTTGGTTAACAGGTCCCGATTTCCTGCTGGATCATCCAGAAGAAATCACAGCTGATGTTTTCAGTTTTCTAGAACCTGACAAAGATTCAGAGACCCCAACTATTCTTACTTCAGCTATTCTTTTTACCCAGAAGCTTGGGTCTGTTCCTGTTCCACCTGGAAACTTAAAAGCAGGAAATCTGTGTTATGACCAGTGGAAAAAAAAAAAGAGTACAACACCTCGCCAACTGCTTCTGGAATCGCTGGAAGATGGAGTACCTTTCTACTCTGCAAGGACACAGGAAATGGCAACGGCTAAACCCTAACATACAAGTTGGAGATCTTGTTCTGCTTAAGGACCAGCAAGCTGGAAGAAGCGAATGGCCTATGGGACTTATTGTAAAGAGCGTTCCTAGTGATGACGGTAAGGTACGTAAAGTGGAGGTGAAGGTTTCAAGACAAGGGACTGTAAAGACTTTCATCAGATCTATCACAGAACTTAAACTGCTCTTGCCCTTTGGAGAATGAACTTGTTTGCCTACGCTGCTGGATCTTACCTGTGACTTCAAGAAGAAAGTGTCTTGAACTTTAGTTGACATAATTAAAGCCTTATATTAAGAGTTATTGTTATTGCATTATATGCATGTTCTTTTTAGGTCTTTCAGACATCTAGGAAATTACACTGTTTGTTATTTGCAGTTGCATAACTACCGTTCTGTTGTATATAGTGACATTTACCATGCCAGACAGGGAGTGTGCTGCCCCAACGGGGCATAGAATTTATATATATTGTTTTCCTAACTTATTTTCTATGGATGTTTATATTTAGTTCACATGCTGCCATCTAGTGACCTTTTGTGGTAATGCACTTGTTTTCTTAAGTTTATTTTCCCTTATGTTATGACACACTTCCTTTGTATGTAATGCTCCACCCTTCTTCCTGAGTTTGTACTTCCTGTGTCATGGATGTAGCTAACAGGCCTCATGTAGCAGGGTACATGTATTCTGCATTGTAAGCTACAGACAATATCATCTTTTGACCACATAAATACTACAACCTGTTCATCTGTTGTATCCTGTCATCTGCTGTAATCTGATGTTCAGAATAAAAGCACCTCTGTGGATGGAATCAGTATTTGGCGAGTTGAAACTATCTGATGAGGATTGTCCTCAGTGATTATATCTTATACAGGCCAGGTATAGAGGTCTCACAAGGGATAAATTCCTTCACAACAATTGGAGTCAGAATACAGAGCGAGGACAGGAGAAGAGAGAGCCGGTGTTCTATTGGATAGTGCCCGCCATTGAAAAGAGCCTGCGTATGCGCAGTATTGAAGGCCACTCCAGCTGATTTGCAGATCAGCTGGCCTGACGTAACCATGGCGCATGCGCGCATTGTAGGAGGTATCTCTTGACAGGAGATACCATTTCACTGGCACAATTGAAACCTATACAAACAGTGGAGGGAGACCGTAGTTATCAGATTGTGCCTCGCTGCTGCTATAGGGTGGCTTGTGGGTGTGTTGAAGGGCGGATTGTGGGTGTGTTGAAGGGCAGGTTGTGGGTGTGTTGCAGGGCGGGTTGTGGGTGTGTTGAAGGGCGGATTGTGGGTGTGTTGCAGGGCGGGTTGTGGGTGTGTTGCAGGGTGGGTTGTGGGTGTGTTGAAGGGCGGGTTGTGGGTGTGTTGGAGGGCGGGTTGTGGGTGTGTTGAAGGGCGGGTTGTGGGTGTGTTGAAGGGTGGGTTGTGGGTGTGTTGAAGGGGGTAGGTTGTGGGTGTGTTGAAGGGCGGGTTGTGGGTGTGTTGGGGGGCGGGTTGTGGATGTGTTGAAGGGCGGGTTGTGGGTGTGTTTTGTCTGTGTTGCAACCCGCCCTTCAACACAGACAAAACTGGACCATCAGCACACAGTAAAGCCGGGCTGCAGCAGCAGCGAGGCACAATCTGACAACTACAGTCTCCCTCGCTGTTTTTATAGGTTTCAGTTGTGCCATCGAGAGATACCTCCTACTATGTGCGCATGCGCCATGGTTACGTCAGACCAGCTGATCGGCAAATCAGCTGGAGTGGCCTTCAATACTGCGCATGCGGCACTTTTCGATGGCGGGCACTATCCAATAGAACAACGAGACAGGACTTCAGTAACTCAGATAAGAGACATGCTGCTGTGCGAGGAGGAGTGTTCTCTGATGTGGGGACAAGTACAGCCCACACACTGCCCTCCCCCCACAGCACCTGTCCTGCCAACACTCACAGACAGAATGTAAAACACCTCCTGAGGGGCCGGGGATTGTCATTACTTAAGACCCCTTTCACACTGAGCCGCCCTAGGCGTCGGCGGAAAAACAGCAATATTCTTAGCGTCCTTTTAACGGTGCTATTCGGCTGCTAGTGGGGTGGTTTTAATCCCCTGCTAGCGCCCAAAAAAGGGTTAAATCGCGCTCGCACTCCCGCTATCAGGCGGGCTATTTAAACCGGTCTATCACACACCATCTCCGCTGTCTGCTCTACAGCGTTCTGTGAGTGTTACCTGATCTGATCTGTGTTTCCTGTTATCTGACCCGGCTTCCTGTTTGACGATCCTGCTATCTGCCTGCACCAGACCCTCTTGGCTTGCCTGACCATCCCTCTGCATTACCCCTGGAACCTCTGCTGTCCGAACGTTACTGACCACCGGCTTGTTGACCCTCTGCTGTGTTCATCAGCTTCCAGTCTGCTATTACCTGCTGTTGTTCCTGGTTCCAGTTCAGCTTTCAGTCTGCTATTACCTGCTGTTGTTCCTGGTTCCAGTCCAGCGTTCCAGGCTACCTTCTGCTGTGTTCCAGCCCAGCGTTCCAGGCTATTACCTGCTGTTGTTCCTGGTTCCAGTCCAGCGTTCCAGGCTACCTTCTGCTGTATTCCAGTCCAGCGTTCCAGGCTATTACCTGCTGTTGTTCCTGGTTCCAGTCCAGTGTTCCAGGCTATCTTCTGCTGTTGTTCCAGTCCAGCGTCCAGGCTATTACCTGCTGTTGTTCCTGGTTCCAGTTCAGCTTCCAGTCTGCTATTACCTGCTGTTGTTCCTGGTTCCAGTCCAGCTTCCAGTCTGCTATTACCTGCTGTTGTTCCTGGTTCCAGTCCAGCTTCTAATCTGCTATTACCTGCTATAGTTCCTGGTCCCAGTCCTGCATTCCAGTCTCTATCCTCAGTCTACACCCCAGACTACTGACTCCAGAGGGTGCCACCACTACTGGACTTTCAGCAATTGTTGATCCTGCCAGGCACCCATACCACTCTTCACTCCTGGCCCTCTGTCTCCATTCCAGGGGAACGGGAGTGGGAGCTGTAAGGGAGGTCTTTTCCTGCACTCCAGGCTCACAACCTACCAGGTACGTGACATTAAGTCTCTACTCACCCCTTTTATGTGTCAGGCTGTTTACCATAGTTACCAAACAACAACAAAAATACCTGTTTACTGTAGCTGTAGAAACAATAGACTGTTGAAAACTGTATCTACGTACCCATTGTCTAATCAAGCCAACAACTGACAGTAATCAAACAGTCATTCTTTCAGTTTGAGAGGTGAAAGAACCTCAAACAAGTACATTTCTTACTCGTTTACTGTAGCTATAGAGACAATAGCCTGTTGAAAAACTGTCAATTGAATACAACAATGGTATCTAACCCCATTGTATGAATCAGCATTTGTTTGAGAAATCTACTCAAGCTTAAAAACTGACAGTATCTCTATGACCAACCACTATTGTGTAATGTTAAAGTGGAGTTCCACCCTAAAGTGGAACTTCCACTCATCAGATTCCTCCCCCCCTCCGGTGACACAGTTGGCACCTTTCAGGGGGGTACAGATACCTGTATATTACAGGTATCTGTACCCACTTTCAGCATAGATAGCCGCAGAATCTGCGGTTATTTACGCCACTTCCTGCTCCCTCCCCGCTGCCTGCTGGGAAACACACGGGTCCCAGAGGCAGCAGGGACCATCCGTATTGCGCTGCGCGACTCGCGCATGCGCAGTAGGGAACTGGGAAGTGAAGCCGCACGGCTTCACTTCCTGATTCCCTTACCGAAGATGGAGGCGGCAGCACCCGAGGACGGAGAGACGGTTCGGCCTCGGGTGCCGACATCGCGGGTGCCCTGGACAGGTAAGTGTCCATGTTTTAAAAGTCAGCAGCTGCAGTATTTGTAGCTGCTGACTTTTAAAAAAAAAATTTCGGCGGCACTCCGCTTTAAGTCCCATGTATCTTATGTCTGATTAATATAAAAAAAATCATATTGTAACAAAACGCAACACAGGGAATGGCCCCCACTTCTTCGACCAATCTTTCCAAGACTCGTGGGTCATATCCCCTGGCTTCAAATCTTTCAGTGAGAATTTTGGATTGTGTTAAGAAATTAATAGTCTCGGAACAATTCCTCTTCACTCTCATGATTTGTCCTTTCGGAATATTTTTAAGCCTTATGCCCTGTACACACGGTCAGATTTTCCAACGGAAAAAGTGCGATTGGATTGTGTTGTCAGAAATTCCGATCGGGTGTGGGCTCCATTGGACTTTTTCCATTGGAATTTCCGACACACAAAGTTTGAGAGCAGGCTATAAAATTTTCCGACAACAAAATCCGATCGGTTAAATTCCAATTGTGTGTACACAAATCCGACGCACAAAGTGCCACGCATGCTCAAAGTAAATTAAGAGACGAAAGCTATTGGCTACTGCCCCGTTTATAGTCCCGATGTACGTGTTTTACGTCACTGCGTTCAGAACGATCGGATTTTCTGACAACTTTGTGTGACCGTGTGTATGCAAGACAAGTTTGAGCCAACATCTGTCGGAAAAAATCCTAGGATTTTGTTGTCGGAATGTCCGATCAATGTCCGACCATGTATACAGGGCAATAGGGGATGATGGCCGCTGGAAGTAGGGAGATAGCTTTTTCTGTCAGTTTATCATTCTGCCGCTACACATTTACATCTAGAAAATTAATTGCTTCCTTATGCCAATTAGAGGTCAACCTTATATTGTTATTGTTAATATTTAATTGCTGTAAGAAAAGATCCAAAGACTCAGAGGAACCAGCCCAAATAAAAAAAGAGATCAATAAAACGTTTGTAAAAAATCAATTCAGATCGTTGTTCTTTAAAAATGACTTTGTCTTCCCATTCGGCCATAAATACATTTGCGATGATGGGCGCAAATTTCATGCCCATCGCCACACCTCTCTGTTGCGAATAAAATTTATTGTTGTACCAGAAATAGTTATGTTTTATTAGTGATACTTAGTATGGCTTCTCATTGCAATTTTACACTATTGAGGTTTTTAGATTATTTTCCATTTTTTATTGTTTTTTTTATACTGCCAATAATGCCATTTTTGTTTGATCACCCACAGTATTGATTCCCCTGGTATATTGGTCATATTTGGTAATTTTTGCGATTTTCCTGCGATCTGTCTGATATTTAGTTATATTAATTTCTAGTCCATCTTTTAATATAAAATATATTTATTTTTTAGTTTACTCTGTAATATTTTATAATATTTATAATATTTCACATTATTATGGGTCACCTGAAATTGGGCTATCAAACATTAAAGTTGTTTGGTCATCTCTTCGCTTAATACCAAAAATAATGATCAATATTTTATTGATTTGCCCTATTTTGTTGAAAAAGTTTTATGATGATAAATGTTATAACTTTAGGACACTTAATATACAATCGCAGAAGACATTATGTATTTGGTAGTCTTCTGACTTATTGTCTTGATTATATGCCACTTTTTGAAGTGGCGTTCCGGTAATCATATAGTGCCTAATAGGTGGATTTTTTATATTTTTTAATCCGGGGTTAGTATTACCCTGGAGTGAATTATATCTATGTACCATTTCCTTTGTAAACCTGGTTTTCTAGGTATTGTTCTAAATTGAGTGTGTGAATATTTGTTATTTACTTATTTCATTTATTCAGTTTTAATTTTGAGCCAACTATGAATGATATACCGTATTTATCGGCGTATAACACGCACTTTTTTCCCCTTAAAATCAGGAGAAAGTCGCAGGTGCGTGTTATACGCCGATCCCCTGCGATCCCGACCTGTCACATTTTCAAAATCGCCGATCGCGATTTGAAAATGGCGCCGCCGGCGCCGAAATACAGAGCCGGTCCTCGGCTCTTTCCGGCGGCTGTCGTTCATTTTCGGCTCCACTCGTAGTCCCGAGCGGAGCTATCCGAACCTACTCGGCTAGGTTCGGATAGCTCCGCTCGGGACTACGAGTGGAGCCGAAAATGAACGACAGCCGCCGGAAAGAGCCGAGGACCGGCACTGTGTATTTCGGCGCTGGCGGCGCCATTTATAAATCGCGATCGGCGATTTTGAAGCCCAGAATGGCTGGGATCACTGGGGCAAGGCTGCACTGGGGAAGGCTGCACTGGGGAAAGCTGCACTGGGGAAGACTGCACTGGGGAAGGCTGCACTGGGGAAGTCTGCACTGGGGAAGTCTGCACTGACAAGGCTGCACTGCGGAAGTCTGCACTGGGGAAGGCTGCACTGGGGAAGGCTGCACTGACAAGGCTGCACTGGGGAAGTCTGCACTGGGGAAGGCTGCACTGGGGAAGGCTGCACTGGGGAAGGCTGCACTGGGGAAGTCTGCACTGGGGAAGGCTGCACTGGGGAAGGCTGCACTGACAAGGCTGCACTGGGGAAGGCTGCACTGACAAGGCTGCACTGGGGAAGTCTGCACTGGGGAAGGCTGCACTGGGGAAGGCTGCACTGGGGAAGGCTGCACTGGGGAAGGCTGCACTGACAAGGCTGCACTGGGGAAGGCTGCACTGGGGAAGGCTGCACTGACAAGGCTGCACTGGGGAAGGCTGCACTGACAAGGCTGCACTGGGGAAGGCTGCACTGACAAGGTTGCACTGGGGAAGGCTGCACTGACAAGGCTGCACTGGGGAAGGCTGCACTGACATGGCTGCACTGGGGAAGGCTGCACTGACATGGCTGCACTGACAAGGCTGCACTGACAAGGCTGCACTGAGAAGGCTGCAATGATGGGCGTTTAAATGTAAGTTTTTTTTCCCTTCAACTTCCCTCCTAAAAGTTTTTTTTTCCTTAAAATTCCCTCCTAAATTGGGGTGCGTGTTATACGCCGGTGCGTGTTATATGCCGATAAATACGGTAGTTTTGTTTTTATGTTACTATTAGCAGCCGTACGGTGATTATCGTGTGACGAAGACGCCTCCGATATGTATTCTGCTGGTGGTGGCAGAGGATACGCTGCATGCTGTTTGATAGATGTGCGCCGGCATTGATGGCTGATTGGCTGTGATATTTTTGCAGTTTTACATAAAGACCGGGCTCCATGTCAGTAGATCACACCCTCAGACGAAGTCAGGAAGTGACAAAACGCGTCAGTGACATGATTTACGACATTGACCTGAAGTGACGTGTGCACTCCACGGGCCGAGTAACCGGGAAGTGGATCATTGGTGTATACAGCGGTTTCTCTCCTTTCATTACCGGCGACCGGGTGAATATATAGGCACATTGCACTTTATTATCGCTCCAAGATAACTTGAATTCTGTACGCATAACTTGCAAGGGGGGTTTTTGGTCTTAATAAAACCTTATGCAGTATTACGCTATGTGGATAATTTATTCCCTTCACATGGTTTTACTGGAGCCCTATACAACGTAACTGGTATTTGGTGGAAGTTTTGGTTGGAGCGATGGAGAAGCTTTTATAACTAAAAGACGCATTACTTTCTGGTGAGTGTACCCCCAAAGGGGAGAATCTCCTCACGTGGTGAAGTGTATGGTGGAAGGTGTTTTCAACATATCACAACACAAGCTATAACAGATCTCCTACGTTCCTATTGACTCATATGAACTGTATATGGAAGCTTGTCATTGGATTTTATTTGACAAGAGCGCTGCCACAATATTTTAAAGGACTACATGTTTTAGAGTGTGCTTTTTAATATTGTTTTTCTCTATGTCAATACATGTTGGCATTCATGGTTCCCTCAATGATCTGTAGCTCCCCAGTGCCGGCATCACTCATACAGCCCCAGACCACGACACTCCCACCACCATGCTTGACTGTAGACAAGACACACTTGTCTTTGTCCTCCTCACCTGGTTGCCGCCACACACGCCTGACACCATCTGAACCAAATAAGTTTATCTTGGTCTCATCAGACCACAGGATATACATAGTTACATAGTAGGTGAGGTTGAAAAAAGACAACTCCATCAAGTCCAACCTATGTGTGTGAATATGTGTCAGTATTACATTGTATATCCCTGTATGGTGCGGTCATTCAGGTGCTTATCTAATAGTTTCTTGAAGCCATCAATGCCCCCCGCTGAGACCACCGCCTGTGGAAGGGAATTCCACATCCTTGCCGCTCTTACAGTAAAGAACCCTCTATGTAGTTTAAGGTTAAACCTCTTTTTTCTTCTAATTTTAATGAGTGGCCACGAGTCCTGTTAAACTCCCTTTTGTGAAAAAGTTTTCTCCCTATTGTGGGGTCACCAGTCCGGTATTTATACAATGAAATCATATCCCCTCTCAAGCGTCTCTTCTCCAGAGAGAATAAGTTCAGAGCTCACAACCTTTCCTCATAACTAATATCCTCCAGAACCTTTATTAGCTTTGTTGCCTTTCTTTGTACTCGCTCCATTTCCAGTACATCCTTCCTGAGGACTGGTGCCCAGAACTGGACAGCATACTCCAGGTGCGGCCGGACCAGAGTCTTGTAGAGCGGGAGAATTATCGTTTTATATCTGGAGTTGATCCCCTTTTTAATGCAAATATTCTGTTTGCTTTGTTAGCAGCAGCTTGGCATTGCATGTCATTGCTGAGCCCATCATCTACTAGGACCCCCAGGTCCTTTTCCATCCTAGATTCCCCCACAGGTTCTCCCCCCAGTGTATAAATTGCATTCATATTTGTGCCACCCAAATGCATTATTTTACATTTTTCTACATTGAACCTCATTTGCCATGTAGTTGCCCACCCTATTAATTTGTTCAGATCTTTTTGCAAGGTTTCCACATCCTGCGGAGAAGTTATTGCCCTGATTAGCTTAGTATCGTCTGCAAATACAGAGATTGAACTGTTTATCCCATCCTCCAGATCGTTTATGAACAAATTAAATAGGATTGGTCCCAGCACAGAACCCTGGGGAACCCCACTACCCACCCCTGACTATTCTGAGTACTCCCCATTTATCACCACCCTCTGAACTCGCCCTTGTAGCCAGTTTTCTATCCATGTACTCACCCTATGGTCCATGCCAACGCACCTTATTTTGTACAGTAAACGTTTATGGGGAACTGTGTCAAATGCTTTTGCAAAATCCAGATACACCACGTCTATGGGCCTTCCTTTATATAGACACACCACATCTGCGGGCCTTCCTTTATCTCAGGGATATGCAATTAGTGGACCTCCAGCTGTTGCAAAACTACAAGTCCCATCATGGCTCTGCCTCTGGGTGTCATGCTTGTGGCTGTCGGAATCTTGCTATGCCTCATGGGACTCTGCAACAGCTGGCGGTCCGCTAATTGCATATCCCTGCTTTATCTAGATGGCAGCTCACTTCCTCATAGAAGGTCAATAGATTGGTTTGGCAAGAACGATTCTTCATGAATCCATGCTGATTACTGCTAATGATACCGTTTTCATTACTAAAATCTTGTATATAGTCCCTTATCATCCCCTCCAAGAGCTTACATACTATTGATGTTAGGCTAACTGGTCTGTTAATCTCAGGGATGTATTTTGGGCCATTTTTAAATATTGGTGCTACATTGGCTTTTCTCCAATCAGCTGGTACCATTCCAGTCAGTAGACTGTCAGTAAAAATTAGGAGCAATGGTCTGGCAAATACTTGACTGAGTTCCCCAAGTACCCTTGGCTGCAAGCCATCTGGTCCCGGTGATTTATTAATGTTAAGTTTTCCAAGTCTATCTCTAATTCTGTCCTCTGTTAACCATGGAGGTGCTTCCTGTGTTGTGTCATGAGGATAAACACTGCAGTTTTGGTTACTGAAGCCCCCCGATTCCCTCGTGAAGACCGAAGAGAAGAATAAATTCAATAGCTTTGCCATCTCCCCACCCTTTGTAACCAGATGTCCTTCCTCATTCTTTATGGGGCCAATATGGTCTGTCCTCCCTTTTTTACTATTTTCATACTTAAATAATTTATTGGGATTTTTTTCACTCTCCTCCGCTATGTGTCTTTCAAATTCTATCTTAGCCGTCCTTATTGCACCCTTACATGTCTTGTTGAATTCTTTATAAAGTCTGAATGCTGATGATGATCCCTCAACCTTGTATTTTTTTGAAGGCCTTCTCCTTTGCTTTTATATGCATTTTTACATTGGAGTTAAGCCATCCAGGATTTTTGTTCGCACTTTTACATTTATTTCCAATTGGGATGCATTGGCTAATGCCCTTATTTAACCGCTTGCCGACCGTCGCCTGTACATTTACGTTGACACAATGGCATGGACAGGCAAATGGGTGTACAGGTACGTCCCTTTAAATTTCCCACCATGCCATTGCGTGCGAGCCGGCGGCGGCACGCGCACGCCCACTGCGAGCTCCGTGAGTGTGATCGCGTGTCCCGCGGACTCGATGTCCGCGGGGATACCCGCGATCATCTCACGGAGAGGAAGAACGGGGAGATGCTGATGTAAACAAGGATTTCCCCGTTCTGCCTAGTGACAGGACACTGATCACAGCTCCCTGTAATCGGAAGCGGTGATGAGTGTCATGTCACACATAGCCCCTCCCCCACAGTTAGAATCACTCCCTAGGACACATTTAACCCCTACAGCGCCACCTAGTGTTAACCCCTTCACTGCCAGTCACATTTAAAAAGTAATCAATGCATTTTTAATCGCACTGATATAAATGTGAATGGTCCCAAAATAGCGCCAAAAGTGTCCGATGTGTCCGCCATAATTTCGCAGTCATGATAAAAATCGCTGATCACTGCCATTACTAGTAAAAAAAAAATATTAATAAAAATGCCATAAAACTATCCCCTATTTTGTAGATGCTATAACTTTGGTGCAAACCAATCAAACGCTTATTGCGTTTTTTTACCAAAAATATATAGAATACGTATTGGCCTAAACTGAGGAAAAAAAATTTTTAATATATTTTTTGGGGATATTTATTATAGCAAAAAGTACAAAATAATGCGTTATTTTAAAAATTGACGCTATTTTTTTGTTTATAGCGTAAAAAATAAAAACTGCAGAGGCGATTAAATACCACCAAAAGAAAGCTCTATGTGTGGGGAAAAAAGGACATCAATTTTGTTTGGGAACCACGTCGCGCAACTGTCAGTTAAAGCGATGCAGTGCCAAAAAGTGCTATGTTCTTTGGCCAGCCAAATGGTCTGGGCTGAAGTGGTTAATATGCTCTTAAAGCAACCCCATCTCTCCTCCGTGTTCTTTGTTCCTAAGATTTTATCCCAATTTATACCTTTTAGCAAGGTTCGTAGTTTAGGGAAGTTGGCTCTTTTGAAATTTAGTGTCTTTGTATTCCCTTTATGTTTCCTATTTGTATGATTTATACTGAAGCTAATTGACCTGTGATCGCTGTTACCTAAATTGCCCCGTATTTCCACATCCGTGATCAGGTCTGTATTGTTGGTAATCAGTAGATCCAGTAATGTTTTATTTCTAGTTGGTGCGTCTACCATCTGACCCATAAAATTGTCCTGCAAGACACTAAGGAACTGGCGAGCCTTAAATGAATGCGTTTCCCTCCGCCCAGTCTATGTCTGGATAATTAAAATCCCCCATTATGATAACACTTCCCATCCTTGCTGCTAATCCAAATTGTGATAGGAGATCCGTCTCCACTTCCTCCCTCAGGTTAGGGGGCCTATAGCATACTCCCAGTATTATTTTCCCCTTAGCTTCATCCCTTTGGAGCTCTACCCATAAAGATTCCACCTCCTCCCTAGCCCCCTCAGTGATGTCATCTCTCACATTCACTTGTACATTATTCTTGATATATAGGCATACCCCTCCCCCTTTTTTACCCTCTCTATCCTTGCGGTAAAGGGTATACCCTTGAATGTTTGCCAGCCAATCATGAGCTGTTGAACCAGGTCTCTGAAATTCCCACAAAAGCCAAATCCTCCTTGTACAACAGTATCTCTAGTTCACCCATCTTGTCCGCCAGGCTCCTGGCATTGGTGAACATGCCACGTAGTTTAGACCGTCGTAAATTTTCCTCCTATTGGGTGTTTCAAGACTGCAAATAGGACTTGCTACTACAGCTATGACTAAACACTATTGAGAGTGTGAAATGCGTCTATCTATCTTGTACCCTGCTGCTGTTTGAACTTTTGTTATTTTATACAATAAAGGTGTTTATATTGAAGTGCGGCTGTCCAGATTTTCCTTCCTCATGACTTGCTACTATACTTACCTTGGATTTATGTGCTTTAGGCGACCTACCACTAATGCCCCCAATACTACCCTCTGGAATATGTTCTGCACTGACTATCTCTACCTCTGGACCCTCCCCCCGTCACCTAGTTTAAAAACCCCTTTAACTTTTCGGCCATCTTCACTCCCAGCACATCTGCAGCCATTTAGGTGCAGTCCGTCCCTTCTATAGAACTGGTAACCGACTGAGAAGTCGCCCAGTTCTCCAGGAACCCAAACCCCTCCTTACTACACCAGCTCCTAAGCCCCTTGTTTACTTCCCCTAATCTCCCTCTGCCTTTCTGGTTCCAGCAATCCATGTCCTTAGTCTGCTTGTCTTCAGCAAACTGTTTGCGGACTTTCTTGTACATCATCTTTAGAAGAGGCTTCCTTCTGGGACGACAGCTAGGCAGAGCAATTTGATGCAGTGTGCGGCGTATGATCTGAGCACTGACAGGCTGACCCCCCACCCCTACAACCTCTGCAGCAATGCTGGCAGCACTCATACGTCTATTTCCCAAAGACAACCTCTGGATATGACGCTGATCACGTGACCTCAACTTCTTTGGTGGATCATGGCGAGGCCTGTTCTGAGGGGAACCTGTCCTGTTATACCACTGTATGGTCTTGGCCACCGTGCTGCAGATCAGTTTCAGGGTCTTGGCAATCTTCTTATAGCCTAGGCCATCTTTATGTAGAGCAACTATTCTTTTTTTCAAATCCTCAGACAGTTCTTTGCCATGAGGTGCCATGTTGAACTTCCAGTGACCAGTATGAGAGAGTGAGAGCGATAACACCAAATTTAACACCTGCTCCCCATTCACACCTGAGACCTTGTAACACTAACGAGTCACATGACACCGGGGAGGGAAAATGGCTAATGGGGCCCAATTTGGAGATTTTCACTTAGGGGTGTACTGACTTTTGTTGTCAGCGGTTTAGACATTAATGGCTGTGTGTTGAGTTATTTTGAGGGGACAGCAAATTTACACTGTTATACAAGCTGTACACGCACTACTTTACATTGTAGCAAAGTGTCATTTCTTCAGTGTTGTCACATGAAAAGATAGAAGAAAAGATTTACACAAATGTGACTGAGGGGTGTACTTACTTTTGTGAGTGTGTGTATACATATCAACTTTATAATTAGATCTCTCTCATATAGATAGATAGATAGATAGATAGATAGATAGATAGATAGATAGATAGATAGATAGATAGATAGATAGATAGATAGATAGATAGTAAATGATGCCAGAATTGGCTCCTGAAAGGCAGGTGTGTTTCCATGTTATTTGGGTTGTGGTCCCATTAAGGGGAATGATTTAAATGCAGTTTTGGAGTACTCAAGGGTTAACCAACCTGCACAGGAGACTTCAAAGAGAAGAATCGGCCTATATACACACACAGTATATATCTCCTTTATCACTAGGCACTGTTTGAATAAAGATCTCATGTTCATCTTTACAAATATGTTTTAGAAAGTCCCCAATTTCCATGGGGTGTAGTTACTTTTTCACTGACAGTATGATCCCTATGGCCCCCTAGTGAGGTCACAAGTTTCCATGAAATATAACTGTCCATTCCTTACCTTTCTTTATAAATCTGATGTAGAGGAAACCCGATAAACCCAGAAATAATGTAGTCAGAATTGTCACGACCACAGCGGTGATAACGGCTTTGGTGTTATCTTCTCTCTCTGTAATGATAAAGGACATATAATGATCTGGATGTAGAATACATATGAGGCACTTTGGTTTGTTTTTAAAGCAACACAGACAGTTCCTTTTACACAGCGGAGAACCTGGAGCCTCATATAGAGGAGGAGCTCTGTGGTGAAAGGATAAGAGACCCCGAATAATAAGTACAGAAGCCCACACAGCAACAAAACCTGTACAGTATGTCCGGGGGGGAGGTGAGGGTTATATCCAGTATTAGGAGTGCGGCACTATGGCCGTGTCCTCCTCCGGTGGATCTCCATGGAAGGCCATACTGCCAGGATCTCACCTGCTGAGCTGTGATGGATGGGATGGGATATCTCTGTAGATAGTCAGCAGTGCGGTATAAAGGAGTTGGAATGGAAATTGTCTAATAACAGAGATGTTGAAGTTGGTGTAATACAATGTCTGTATTCACTCCACTTCTTTTTCTCCCTGGAATAGTCACCATCCATGGATGATATTTGTCATGAATCTTCAGAGACTGAGATCCTTTTTACAGAGCGGAGTGTAGGGATCTACATCCCAGTATCAGTTATAAGGGGTTGTAAAATAATATATAATTTTAAATAACAAACATCTCTATACTTACCTTCTATGTGCAATAGAATTGCACAGAGTGGCCCTAAATTTCCTCTTCTCAGGTCCCCTGCTGGTCCTCCTCTCTGTCCAGTGCCCCTATGGGAAGCCACCTCCATTGACACAGACAGCGGGACTCGGCCCTGCCCCCTTGTGACTGGCTTTGATTGACAGCAGTGATAGCCAATGGCTCCCGGTGCCCGAGCAAAGCCAGAGAGACCCGGAAGTGAGGGGAGAGAAGAGCTACAGACATGCACAGCGCTGGATCCAATGAGGGCTCAGGCAAGTATAGGGGGAGGGGATTCTGATGCCTAAACATTTTTTACCTTAAAGCGGAGTTCCGACAAAATTTTTTTTAAAAGTCAGCAGCTACAAATACTGCAACTGCTGACTTTTAAAATATGGAACCTTACCTGTCCGAGCACCCGCAATGTCCTCACCCAAAGCCGACCTGTCCCTCAGCTCCCGGGTGGAGGCACCGCCATCTTCAGTAGGGGAATCAGGAAGTGAAGCCTTGTGGCTTCACAGCCTTGTTCCCTACTGCGCATGCGCAAGTCACGCTGCGTGTCCTGACTGGTCCCTGCTGTCTTCTGGGACCTGTGTGTCTCCCAGAAGACAGAGGAGGGGACGGAGGAGGGGCTGGACATAGCGTAGAATGAGGCGTCGGTATCTTACCTGGTCCACGCCAAGGTAGCTGACATGTTGCCTCGGCGTGTCTTCTGGGTATCGCGGCTCCAGCGCTGTGAGTGTCTGGAGACACGATGTCATCACTCCCGCGCATGCGCGCGGGAGATTTCTTTCCCGGCAAGGTCTGGCAGTTGCCAGGCCTTCAGCCGAGAATCCCCTGTGCACATGTGCCGCTGCAGTCAGCGGCTCATAGCAAGGGGAATATCTCCTAAACTGTACAGGTTTAGGAGATATTTTTTTTACCTACAGGTAAGCCTTATTATAGGCTTACCTGTAGGTAAAAGTTAAAAAAATGACTATACAACCACTTTAAGGCTTGGATTAGGGGGGGAATACATTAAAAACATAGCAAACAAAAAGAGGTCATTGGTGTAGTCTCTTAGGCAGTTTGAAAATCAGGCCCAGGACAGGGAAAAGGAGTATGTCCAAATCCCCAAAGCAGATAATTATTTCCTGGCAATGCGCTCTTAGGGAATTATCTTTACTGCGGGTTGATCTCACAAAAAAATCTATGTTAGCTAGTGCACAGAGGGTGTTTGAATATGGAGACAAGAATGGTAGGCTCCTGGCTTGGTTAGCCAAAGGTCAGTACACATCTACACATGTGGGTAGGTTGCGGGGTGGGGATGGTACACTTTTGACCACTCCAGAAATGATTAGAAATCGATTTTTAGAATTTTACCAAGACCTATACTCCACCAAAGCGAACTATACTGACAAAGATCTGAATGACTACCTAGACCAGATCCCATTTCCTACGCTTGACCCAGACAAAAGTAAGTCTCTGGATAAGGACATAACATTGGAGGAGGTACAAAAGGCCATGAGCTGCATGCAATCGGGGAAGGCCCCTGGTCCAGATGGCTTGCCCATAGAATTTTACTCAGTCCATCAAGAGCTACTGGCCCCTAAATTGACTTCGCTCCTTTCACAATTTGCTGACTTAGGTTCTCTCCCAGATTCCATGTCTGAAGCGATGGTGGTCCTGGTGCCCAAACCCGGTTAGGACCCTGAAGAATGTTCCTCGTACAGGCCCATATCACTGATAAATGCCGACGCCAGACTTTTGGCTAAAATCCTGGCTCTTAGATTGGCCACAGTGATTGAAGACCTGGTTTATCAAGACCAGACGGGGTTCATGCCGGGAAAGGGCACCGATATCAATATTCACAGATTGTATCTCAATTTAGACACGACCCACGTTAAATGTGGTACCAGAGTCATAGTCTCCCTCGACGTGGAGAAAGTGTTTGATTCCGTGGAGTGGGAGTACCTCTGGGAAGTCCTGAAGCACTTTGGCCCAAAGTTTCTTCATTGGCTGGGTCTACTCTATAAATCCCCTAAGGCCAGGATTCGTACGAATGATACCATGTCTGATTATTTTCTCCTCCAGAGGGGCACCAGGCAGGGTTGTCCGTTATCACCCAGCTTGTTTTCTCTGGCCCTTGAGCCACTAGCTATCTTGATTAGGGACTCCTGTGCTATTCAGGGTCTCAGGGTTGGCCCTCTGGAGGAGAAAATCTCCTTATATGCAGATGACGCTTTGCTCTACTTGCATGATGCTGAGAACTCACTGCAGGCGGCACTGGAGACTTTCAACGTGTTTGGTCAATTTTCTGGGGTCAAGATTAATTGGTTAAAATCGGTCATATTCCCGATAGATCCTCGGGCCCGAGAGGTGGCATCACCGACTCCGTTGCTCTAGGTTGAGGAGTTCAGGTATCTGGAAATTCGGGTAACTAGGGACCTTCAAGCCTTTCGTGGCCTTAACCTTCAACCTATTGTCACGAAACTTAAGGAGCACTGCTCCAGATGGCGGGACTTACCACCTAATCTCATGGGCCGCATTAATGTGCTAAAAATGTTATACCTACCTAGATTTAACTATATATTCCGCAACTGCCCGGTGTGGCTTCCCGGTTCATTCTTTAGGGACTTGGACAAGTGCATAGGCTCGTTTCTATGGCAGGGTTCTTCTCTGAGACTTGCCAAGACGACATTATAGCTCCCGGTGCAGTTTGGGGGTCTTGCGCTGCCCAGTTTGCAGGTGTATTACTGGGCAGTGATAATAGTCATGGTGAGATGGTGGTTTGAGCAGTCACGGATGAATGCAGCCACGTGCCATTGAGAATATTCTTGCTCAGGAATGACTTAAAAAGACTCTATCTACATTATACCTTGCCCTGCTGGGAGTGGACTCGCCTAAAATAGACACGTTATGGGAACAGTGGCAGGCTCACAGTCCTAGCTTAGATAGGGAAGCTTGGGAGGAATGCTTTGAGGTGGGGTCTAAACTAGTGATATCCTCCAGAGATAAGTTGCTGCAAACTAAATTTATGCATCGAATATATTATACGCCTCAGAGACTGCACCGGATCTATCTTCATAGATCACCAAACTGTCCCAGATGCTAATCTCCAGTTAGTACGTACATACACATGTTTTGGACTTGTCCCTTAATTATGACATTTTGGGCCGGGGTTTTTGAAAGTATTAATATCTGGCTTGAGCTATCACTACCAGTATCACCGGAATTGGCCTTATTAGGTATTCATGAAGACGACCAGAGACCCAGGTATACAAAGATCTTGGTCTCACTCTTACTTTTTTACGCTAAGAAAGAAGTCTTAAAGAAATGGGCCTTGCCTTCTCCTCCGAAGGTGGAGTCCTGGGACTCATCTATTAATGCAGTACTACCTATGTATAAGATGACATACCTGAATAGGGGATGCCCGCAGAAGTTTGACTGGATCTGGTTAACATGGGTTGAACAATTCTAACTCTTTACTGAAGTAGGTTTTGGGTACTACCTCCTGGTACAGAGATGTTGGTATATGGTTTTCCCCTTCCCCCCGTCCACCATTACTCGGTAGGAGAGTGTCAATTTAATTTCCTGCACTGTAACCTATGTATAAGTAGAGTCGACTGCATTACCCTGTATAATTTTTCTGTTTTTATTTTCTTTCTTTATCCTTTGTTCTCATGTATGCATACTACTCGAAAATTTGTACACAACCAATGTATGTCTGCCAATTGTTATATGATGTCTTCTCAATAAAGACCAACCTTGTTGTTAAAAAAACTAAAAAAAAAAACTAACATTGGCATGTTACACATACATACAGTATCACCTTACAACTATGTGTTGTTTTTCTATATTAGAAATATTGGTCGCTCTAGCCATCGCTACCCGCAAGGCTTTCTACTGGCGCCCATTCTTAGAAACTGGGGTTACCCTGGTGCTTCCGCTACGTCCGATACACACTACAACCTTTTTAAACACAATCCCTCGATTGCTTGCTCTATCAACAGTATCACTACAGTTACAATCTATAGATTTTGTAGGACCAGATGGGGTAAGCTATGTCTATATTCATCTATATCCATATATACCTGTACATTCAATCTTGTTTGGCCGTTTAGTTTCAAACTCTCGTTCTTTGACAAACCGGCCCTGCCCTCCATTTAAATATCTCATATTGGCTCAAATGACTTTACTTACCTTTTTATAGCAATCGGGTACCTGTAACATCTTCAAGGAGATTGTAGGCATTAGGAGTTTGTGTGTTTTTACAATAGATTACTTTTTTATAATAGATTACTTTTATTGATATTTACACATTTTTTTCATATTTTTTATGTTTTTTTTTATATATATGGGCATTACATGTGTTATTTAAGTGGCCTCCCCAGTTACCGGGTTGTACCATTGGCCCCCGTTTGACCATCTTCCTTTATGGGGCTTTCTCCATGGATCACCACATTGGGTTGAAATTTATTCTAATCTCTATTCTACAAATAATGTATACTCTATTCTAATTTCTGTTTATAATGTACATGTACTTAATGCTATATATTTTCCATATATATTCAGCAGAACTACCTCTAGCTCCTGAAGAAGCGTTGTTTGACGCGCAACATGTCGAGCGTATAGAGATCATATAATGTGGAATACCTACTGCACCTGCAACTCAACCCACAACCTTCGTTCCTACATTCATAACTGCAATATATATTTGGGAAGTTGTCTTTCCTTTTTTAGTTGAATGTCCGATTATATGTACTATTAGTAGGGTTCTAAGCACACACAGGGTAGGATCCACTCTATATACAAAACATATTTGTTTTATGTATACTGTACTTATTTTAATAATAATTGGGTCCATTTTTGTAATTTAAATGTAATAAAATCTGAATATCCTTTTATCTTTCATAGTCTAACTACCTGTGTGCCTCCAAAGTCCAATTTCATTAGTTCCCATATCTTGCATGCAAATTATAGGGACGTTGGCACACCTTTTTATGAGTACCTATAGCGTCACCCATTTTTTAGGTACCAATTTAACTGGGTTCCTTTTCTGAATTATAGTTAGCAGCTGAGTCACACGACCTGAGGTGGGCATATTTCCCGGGGGGCACTGAATTGCACCAAAGCATGGTTTGCATCACAAAGAAAATTTATGAGCACGCTGGAAAATAACATCATTGGACACTTAAGCACATTTTTCGGATATTGATTTACCTGATTTCACCTATATTTTTATTGTTCTATTGAGGACTGTTTGTTCACATGCATTGTGTGGCACCAAGCACATTTGGAAATATATATATATTTTTCTATATAAGATTTTGTTTTCACTGTAGCATGCTTGTTTGAATTGATTTTACATTTTCCACTCTAATATTAGGTTGTATTGGTTGTATATACTGTACCTTAGTAAGCTTATTAATATTTTATTTAATCTTGTGTTTCAATGTTGGGCTTGTTTTATTATCACTATAATATTTTTTATGTGTCACTATATGGTTCTATTCATGTCCATGGACATACACATATTTTGATTTATTATGACAGCACACTTTAGCGCAACATGTTTTCTTTTGCTTTTTATTTTTGCATGATATATGAGACGTGTTCAACGTATACAGCTGAGTAGTGTTACTGTCTAAGCATTAGGTACATTGTGGTTCGTAGGACTTTTTTCTTAATGACCCATGTGCCCTGTTTGGCTCACGTCCTTAACATGGTGGTGCAGCGTTTCTTGGGCAGGTACCTGGGCTTACAGGATGTCCTGAGGCAGGCCAGGAAAGTCTGTGTGCATTTCCGCCGGTCCATAGGCGTGCGCAGCCTATTGCATTAGGGTGTGCACCCGAAAGCTCAAGTACACATACATGTATATGTATGTATGTATGTATGTATGTATGTATGTATGTATGTATGTATATATGTATGTGTATGTATGTATGTATGTATGTATATATGTATGTGTATATATATATATATATATATATATATATATATATATATTCAAAAGTATTTTGACACCTGCCTTTACACGCACATGAACTTTAACTAAATTTAAATTTAACTAAAACCTATACATTAAGTGTAACACTCTAAAAAATAAAAATTCCAAAGTGCTATAATGGTGGGAACCTCCCATCTAAAAAGTTGTTGCACTTGAAGGTAATTTGTATTGCAATTATCTGTAGAGGGGTTTCCACCATCCCTACTAAGGCAGCACTGATGGGCACTAATAGGCTGCACTTATTGGCAGCACTGATTGGCAGCGTTGATGGGCACTAATTGGTAGCACTGATGTGCACTTACAGGTGGCACTGATAGACAGCACTGATTGGCACTGATGGGCGGCACTGATTGTCAGCACTGGCACTGATATGCATTGATTTGCATCACTGATTGGCACTGATAGGCAGCACTGATTGGAAGCACTGATGGACACTGATAGGTTGCACTGATGGGCACTGACTGGCAGCACTGATTGGCACTAATAGGTGGCACTGATAGGCAGCACTGATGGGCACCAATTTGTTAGCACTGATTGGCACTGATAGGCAGCACTGATGGACACTGATTGGCAGCAATGATGGGCAGCACTTATGGGTACTGATTGGCACTGATAAGCAGCACTGATATGCAGCACTGATAGGGAGCATTGGTTGGCACTGATAGGCAGCATTGATTTGCACTGATAGGCAGCACTGGCACTGATAGGTAGCATTGGTTGGCACTGATAGGCAGCACTTGTGTGCACTGTAGGCAGCACTGGTTGGCACTGATTGGTACGGATAGGCAGTACTGGTTGGCACTGATAGGCAGCATTGGTTGACACTGATAGGCAGAATTGGGTGGCACAGATAGGGGAGAGGGGGATTTTTACATTCAGGAGATCGTGAGAATTGCCTGTCAGATAATGACACTGCATGCAGGGAGAGAGACCAGCTGTTAAAAGTCAGCGGTAATGTCGGTGGTGGGCGGGATTGAACAGTTACCAAACACCAGCCAATAGGATGGGTCTGGGTGGGCCGCTACACCTCCCTGGCTCCGCCCCCTCTCTGAAGCAGCCCAATCATTGGCTGGTGTTGGCGCTTGGTCCCGCTCTCCCCCAACATTGCGACTGAGTTGTGATCACTTACAACTCAGCCGCAATGTCGGGGGTGGCGGGACCAAGCGCCAACACCAGCCAATGTTTGAGCTGCTTTAGAGAGGGGGCGGGGCCACATAAATGTAGCGGCCTGCCCAGACCCTATCCCATTGGCTGGTGTTTCATGGCTGTTCGGTCCCGCACACTATCGACATTACCACTGACGTTAGACAGCTGATGTCTCTCCCTGCATGCAGTGTCATTTCTGACAGTTTCATACACTGAACAGCTCTGGCAATTCTCACCATCTGCTGCCTGTGAAACTGTTTCACAGGCAGTGCGGACCATACACTCTCTTGGATACAGCATTTTGGGGCAAATCTCTGGAGACAGCACAGGGTGATTAGGGTGTGCGCACGCCTATGCGCCGGTCATATAATGCCAGTGCTCGGCTGGCAGACCTCCAAAAGGAATTTAACCTGCCCAAGAACCGCCTAATCCATGATATGCCCACCAGCTGGAACTCAACGTTGGCCATGCTGCAGCGGCTGCACACGCAGCAGAGGGCCATCAATGAGTACCTGTGCGACTATGGCACCAGGACAGGGTCAGGGGAGCTTGTTTTTTTTCCCCACAGCAGTGGGCCATGATCAGGGATGCATGCACTGTCCTGTCACCATTTGAGGAGGCCATGAGGATGGTGAGCAGTGACAGTGCATGCATCAGTGATGCTGTCCCTCTTGTCCACCTGTTGGAGCACACGCTGCACAGGCTTGAGAATCAGATTGCACCAAGGTCTCTACTACTGAGGAAGATGTCTGCTACATGGTCATAAAAGTGTTTGTTATGCAATTTCTCCTTTTGGCCATGGGATGGAGATATGGAGATGTTAATCTTTCCTTCCTGAACATGCAAAGACACAGATCACACTAGAAAGTAAAAAAGGTTTTCAGGAAGGGCTACCCAGGAAGGAGAGGAGAGAGGGTGGGCTGTGGAGGACAGTATGAGAGGACTGTGCTGGGGGACACGATCCATAAGAGACAACCATGCTGCCCAGCACCATCCCAGAGGGAGAGACAGACTACTGATGGCAAGAGACTTACCCAGGAAGGGGAAGAGAACACTACGTGACCCAGCACCAAGAGGGGAGCGAGGACCATGTGGAGGGGTTGAGATTGATGTGAGGGCAAAATGGCCTGAACAGAGCAGAGGTGATTTCCCATCATCAAGCTTCATCACTGGGCACAGATCCACAGACACCTCAATCGGTGGTGTGGCTACTTGGGGTTACCTCCTGGCACACCCACGCAGACAACGCTGTATCCCTGAGTCATCAGGTTGCCAGTCGGGCATCTTTCATCTAACTACAGATCCTTCAAGAGCCTGTTCCAGGACATTCTATCTCCGTGAGCCTTGGTCTCTCCAGGATTGGTGAAGCCCGCCCTTAATATTACACTCAGAGACACTGCTTATAGATATCTTTACCCCTTCCCCCCTTTTTCTACATCAGAATCATTTTGCTGGGAAACACCTTGCTTACTCTATCCACCTTTTCTGGTTGCCATTATATAGCAACAGCTTGGACTCCTTCATAGGAATTAAACTACAGAATCTGTTACTGGTTAAATTGTTCAAAGTGTAGTATCTGTTGATCTTAAAGGGGAACTCTTACCTAGGTTTAACATATTGTGTTTGTTGTCTCTTTTCACCTGTGGCATCAGGGCTCAGAGGGAGCTGACTGACTAAGAGTCTTCTCTTCTCCCTCTTGCTCCCGGGATCATAGGGCCACTTGAGGTCTGCCAGCTCTATGGTCAGGTTCACTGTTATTGCCATTTCATTGCTTATCACTATAATTCAGTTTAATGCTAAATCCTGACGTTTTGGAAATATCCACAGTGGACATTTTTTTCATTTTGTTGATCTAATAATTTTATTTTTTTTTTTCTTGTTAGGAACATTAGGACAGGCTTTGGGTAGAATTTCCACCAAGTACCGGAAGATGACTTTCACATCACAGAAATAATAGAGTAGTAGAGAAGAATAGACCATACACCCTAATATTCAGAAGATGCTCCTAGCTATGGAGTGATGGCTCACACATTTATAGAGCCATTCCAGTGCCCCTGGTAGAGGGTATTACTGGGGAGAAGGATGGAGAAGAATGACCTCCAAATTACCCAGATCCCCTTTTTTCATGTTTAGCACCCTCTAGCTTAGTGTGCTAGGTGTAGATAGTTTTTTTGTAGAGCTGTAGTGTAGGTAAATGTAGCCTGGCTGAGGGCCAGCCTGGGTTGAATCTGGGTCAGGGCGAGTGACTCAGAGAGGCTGAATGACTCATCAGGCAGCACCTCTGGTAACTCCCCCTACTTGCTGGAACCTTAGAGAAGCTTCCAGGAGGATGGGTGGAAGTTAGGAGGAGATGCTTGGAGTATTAAGGAGAGTCCCAGCCAATCCCCAGCAAGTGGGCTGGCAGAGGGTGGGCACCTCTTATATACTCTGGGTCATGCCAGCAGGGCGAGTCAGGTGGAGGATGGAGATTTAGTGCTGAGAAGGCTGTTGTTGGCCCTTGAGGGTGTCCCCTAGTCTGGGGGGTGACCTCGGGCCTGAAGCTCAGGTGCTGGAGGGACTCTCTACAACCAACAAGTCAGCCTGGGTGGGCTGGTGAGTGTGCAGTCTGGGAGGACTGCGAGAAGTAGCCAGGAGGGCTAGTGAGGGAGGCAGCTGCAGGCATGCAGGCTGGCAGTGCCTGAAGAGGTGGTGCTGGGATCAGTAGCTACTGGGATGTAAGCTGGACACTGTAATATGCTACACAACCCAAGGGGCCCGGGGGCCCTGCCTGTAAAGTGCTTTTGCTTTAAAATCTGACCGTTTCCTTTTTGTTGGATTAACTATAAGTGTGCCAGCTAGGATTTTTGCAAGCAAGTGTACAGCAGGAGGGACCAGCAACACAGACCCTTGGTAACCATGTCAGGACCTCCTGGATTGCAGTCGGTTAGCGTTCGGCCAGCGGTGACTGACGACAGGTCGGAAGGTGAACTGTCTGGGTCAGAGGTGGATGAAGACCAGGGACATCTGGCTCCGAGGGATTCCGGCACGAGTGTGTTTCTTCCTTATCTATTTGTTCTTTATTTCAGGATTTGTTGGGTCAGGGTAGCGGGGGGGCCCTGTGATGGTAGGTTAGCAGTGGTGGGGGGAATAGGACCCCTGCTACACAGACAGCGGACACTGCAACAAATGCTGGGGGGTCCGGGGTGGTCCTCTCCTGTGACGGCGTGGGCTCCTCAGTGAGGGGGGGAGGAATGCTACAGTTCCCCACTTGCCAGCCGGCATGCCTAGTGCTTAGGGCGGTTTACCGGTGACATCTGCTCCGGAGGTGGTTCAAGGGGAAGTTTCTTCTCCCGCGATATCGGCTAGTGCCTTGACATCGGATAGTTTAGGAAAAGCGGGGGACAAGAAGGCAGATTCGGTTAGGCTGGCTGACTCTGCGAAGTGCAAGGTCTACATTTGTTTTGAGGGCCCCTTGGGCGCTCATCTCAAAGCGGAAACTAAGGAAAAAATTTGGAAGTGGGAGTATGAGAAGATCTTCACATTACTGCCGCTTGAAAAATTCAATCTGGACAGAGTGAAGCCGGAGGAGAACAAGAAGGAAGACGAGGAAAAATGCAGATATCCGCTAATTCCTCATACTTTCGCTAATTGGTTGCAGGCTTTCGCCATTCTGGTGAGTGTCATTGGAGAGAGGACCCCGGAGCATTAAAAAATGGTAACAACTACCTACTCGCGCATATGGAAAATTAGATTAAATTGGGGAGCAGCACGTTATAATGATGAAAAGGCAAGAAAAATAATTAGCTAGCTAATTATAAACCGTGCTCCTATAAAGTGCAAGCGCAAAATCACTCATGAAAACATGTGAAAACAACAGAACCAAGAAAATAGTGAAATAATATACGCCAACTGAATATAACACTAAATCACCATAGTGAAAATACTAAATAATGAAAATGATCAAAAATATCGAGATGTACAAGGTGAAAAATTAATTGATTCATTATATTTTCCGTACACATTGTTATTTGGATATCACTTGTGCACTTTTTCCTTCAATCATAAATCAAAATGGTCAAATAATGAAAAGCAGAGCTTCTGGGTGAATTAAGCTTCTGGACAAATCTTCCTTGGGTACAGAAAAACATCGGATAACAGTATTCAGTCACCATCACCAGCCACACAGCCTACTCACCAGATAGAGGTGACTCCCATTACGGGAGTCAAACACGCTTTGGGGACAACCAACAGAGCTTCTCCCGGTCACGGCTAGATGCAGATGCTGGAACTCGGGTGCTGGAACTCAGGTGTCTTGATTAGCGTTAGGCTACTTGGATGCATGCGACTGGACTTCCCAGGGTAGGTCACAAAGACCGTAGGTTTTAATGTGGAAGAAATGAATAAAAAACTCCCTTGGTGAAGTAAGCCAAAATATTTAATAGGCTAAAAACGGCTTAAAAACCACATTCCCCACATAAGGGTTCATGCGGGCTAACAAATGAAAAAGCAGGAAAAAGACAAAAACGAGCGGAAATGGCGTGTCACGTTCGTTTACGTCCGACCGGTTTCATCAGTGCGTTCTGACGTCATTAGGGATCCCTGGAGCATTGTTCGGCGTTGTTCGTGTACCTGGAAGCCATTAGCGAGGCTCACAGAACGTATAGCGACTTTGCGTGGCTGCGCTACAATGAGCAGTTTCGACAACGGATGGCCATCTGATCGCCTCTGCGCTGGGACCACAATGACATCAGCTTGTGGATGAAGCTTATGACGTCGGCACGGGCTACCAACCAGTTTTTCAGGGGGGGTCAGAGGTACCTCAGCCTCAGGACAACCGACTGAAAAACAATAGGGCTTCTGCTGGCAATTTAATGAAGGCATACTGTATGTAACTGCCGTTTCAAGCATGTATGGATACGGATACAGGGAATCCCATGCACTGCCAATATGCTTCAAGAGAGGGATGGGGCGTGCCGGAGAGTCTGCGGGTAAGAGGGATAATGCCAGTGCGAATGGAAAGGATGCTCCCTTTCCTCAATAGGTATCCCAATCGTCATGCTGCGAGGTTGTTATAGGCGAGTTTTTCTAGCCACTGTAAGGGCTGGATGGTGTTGGAAAATCTGGAGTAAAACAATATAAAAGACATTAAATCGTCTGTATGGACATCATGCATCTACGTAAGTCCAATGCGGTTCGTTGGGGTGTACCAGCTCTTCAGGGGTGAATGCAATGGTGATCTATAAAGAAACATAACCATATGGTATAATATTGTAACTGAATAATAGGAATAAGTAATTAGTAAGAATTACTTATTCCTATTATTCAGTTACAATATTATACCATATGGTACTTGTCTTTACTCCATGATATGCCAAGTACCATGGCGTCAATATGTTTATGTGGTTTTTAGTATGCCCTGCGTTTATGCAATTTTGTGTATGCATTTCTTATCATTCAGTATGCTGTACATGATCTCACAAGGTATAATAAAATGTTCTTAGCCAAGACTGCTTTTTGGTATACATCTCTCATTCAAAGTCCCCAACAAATTCCCCCTTTTTTGTTGGAACCCATATAAGCAATACTGTTTCATATCCCACATGCTTACTCTATAAAGTGATTGGCCACATTTAAAGTCCAAACTTTCTCTCTTTCTGGTTAAGTCTGATGTGCAAGGGATCATGGGTAAGCGCAAGATTCAGTTACGCCATTTACAGTCAATGTTGGATAAGTTACATTTCGCTTGCCCGATAATTCCTATGGGCAGGGTTTCTTGCCGCCGGCTGTCTACGGCGACGGCCAGGGTTAAAGCGCAGACTCATTTTGTGCGTTTGACCAGGGAACTCAGAAAGGACTTGCAGGTGTGGCATGACTTCCCTGAGTCATTCAATGGACGTGCATTATGGATGTCTGGGCCCATCAGCAATTTCGATTTGAAGCTGTTTACAGACGCAGCAGGTTTGACAGGCTATGGGGCTTTCTTTTGTGGTAATGGATTGCGGAGCCTTGGCCTCCAGCATGGGGGGAGGCTGGTTTCTTGAAGAACCTGGTGCTCCTTGAGGTTTTCCCGATCGTGGTGGCGATGGAACTATGGGGTGACTCCTTCCATAGACGTTTTCTCCTCAAGCCCGGTGGTCCTCTGAGGGGGAGGGGTCATTGAGGAGGGGGTACTGTCAGGGATAGGCTCAGCCCTTCCTTCTCTGCGCTGGCCGCTCAGCTGTTGGCTAATTGCCAGCTCCTATCTCTCCACAGTGACTCACCTGTTGATGATATCCTGCTCATCAGTCCTGCCTACTTAAAGCCATCCAGCTCACTTCATCTCTGCCTTCATCTTTGTCAACATCACAGAGACTTTCTCCTGCGTTCCTGTTGAAGACTTGCTCAGCTGACGTTCCTTCTGGCTCCTGATTCTGCTTGCTGTACTAATACATTTACCTCTGGCTCTCTGACATTGGCTTGGCTGACTACCCGATCCGGTTACTGAACTCTGGCTTGTTTTTGACTATGCTTACTTGGTTTACCTTTTTATTATTATTATTAAACTAGTGTGATTAACTGTACGTCTGTCTCGGTCTGATTCATGGTTTCAGACAGTAGGCGAAGGCCATGAATTCAGAAGATGCAGTCAGTCCACTTGTTGGTAATATTTTTTCTAGATTGGATGACTAGAATCACCGCATGGATCAGTTTGCCATGGTGTTACAAACGCTCCTGAGTCGCACGGCTCACCTGGAATCTTCCACTGTGGCTGCTCCGCTACAACCTGTGTTGCAGGCCGTCCCTACTGCTGCTCCAGTATCTGTGCAGGCGCCCGCCTCGAGTATTACCTTCATAAGAGGTATGTCTGGTTCCGCTCCGCTTCCCCAGCGATTTGGGGGCGATCCCATTTAATGCAGAGGGTTTCTCAACCAGGTTGAGATATACTTTGAGATGCTGCCCCAGGCATTTCCCACGGACAGAAGCAAAGTAGGTTTTGTGATATCTTTGCTTTCTGAGAGAGCCTTTTGCCTGGGCAAACCCTCTATGGGAGACGCAAAAACCTGTGGTCCTGAGTTACCCAGAATTTGTGGCTTCCTTCAAAAGGGTATTTGACGTTCCCGCACGCTCCGCTTCTGCTGCCAAGAGCCTCATGTCCATCAGAGTACGAGAACTGTTGCCGATTACACCATTGAATTACGTACTCTGGCAGGAGAGGTTGCTTGGAACAATGGGGCCCTCGTGGCTGCCTTTTCTCATGGTCTCTCGGATAACATCAAGGATGAGATAGCAGCCCGAGATATACCCACTGAGCTGGAGAGGTTGATCACATTTGCCATCCTCATTGACTCCAGACTCAGAGAAAGATTCTTTTAAGGAGCGCTTGCAGAATCCTCCTGTACATTTGTCTCCGAGCTTTGCAGTCCCACCTGTGCCACCCTCACCTCCCATGTCTTCTGGTACCAAGTCGGTCAGTGAAGGTGAACCCATGCACTTGGGCTTCATGCGTCTCTGTGCGGATGAGAGAGCCCTTAGGAGGAGGGAGAGATTGTGCCTTTATTGTGGCCAGGCTAGTCACTTTTTGAAGGCTTGTCCTACCCATCCAGGGAACGCCGGAACCTTGAGGTCCTGTCATGGACAGACCTTAGGTGGCGTTGTTTCGTCCCGTTATCCAGAAGGATAAGTCCCTGGTTTTGGTTACCCTTTCTTGGGCTAAGTGAGGCTCTTGACGGGAGACCTCTACAGCCTGCCCATGTAACTCATGAGACTGTTCCGTTGTCCATGGTCAAAGGGGCTCTTCACCATGAGATAATCTAATTCCAAGTTATTTCCTCACCTAAGTTTCCGCTGGTTATTGGTTATTCTTGGTTACAGAGGCACAACCCTTCTTTTGATTGGCTCTGTGCTGAGGTTCTGTCCTGATCGCCACAGTGCAGTGAGAGATGCTTCCAGAAGGTAGCCAAGATCCTGTGCACCTCTTCACTCTCCTCCCTGCCAGAGGAGTACCACGATTTTAACGATGTCTGACAAAGGTCAAGCCGGTACTTTGCCTCCACACCGGTCGTATGATTGCGCAATTGACCTTTAACCTGGTGCCATTTCCCTCTTGGCCGGGTTTACCCTCTGTCGGTCTTGGAGGATAAGGTCATGTAGGAGTATGTTGCTGATGCACTTTCTCAAGGTTTCATCCGTAAATCCTCGTCTCCTGCTGGTGCCGGTTTCTTTTTTGTGAAGAAGAAGAGTGGTGAACTGAGACCTTGTATTGATTATAGGGGTCTCAATCATTTCACGATTAAGAATGCCTACCCCATTCCATTGATTATGGAGTTATTTGACCGCCTCAAGGGAGCAACGGTTTTCACGAAGCTTCATTTGAGAGGGGCATACAATCTCGTCAGGATTAAGGAGGACGACAGAGGGAAACTGCGTTTAATACAAGAGCAGGTCATTATTAGTATCTCGTAATGCCTTTTGGCCTTTGTAATGCTCCGGCAGTTTTCCAGGAGTTTAATAACGATGTCCTCCGGGATTTGTTCCATTTATGTGTGGTGGTTTATATCGACGATATCCTCATATTTTCCAAGTCTGGAGAGCCACCACACAGATGTCTGTCGTGTGCTTCAGAGACTAAGAGAGAATAATCTCTATTGTAAATTGGAAAGGTGCGAATTCCATCGTGAACAGGTTAAATTCCTGGGTTATGTCATTTCCACTGCTGGTTTTTCGATGGACCCAGAGAAACTTTCAGCAGTCCTACAGTGGCCTCGACCCGTGGGTTTACGTCCTCCGCAGTGTTTTCTTGGCTTTGCCAACTATTACCAGAAGTTTATTCATAACTTCTAGTCTCTGGTCAAGCCCCTGACTGATATGACCAGAAAGGACAGTAACCCACAGAGTTGGTCTCTGGATTCCATTAAGGCCTTTGAAAGTCTCAAGGCTGCCTTTGTTTCTGCTCCTGTGTTGGCACATCCTGATCCTACGTTGCCTTTTATCCTAGAAGTTGATGCTTCTGAGACTAGAGTTGGCGCCCGTCTGTCTCAATATCCTACCTCTGAGAGCGCTATGCATCCGTGTGGCTACTTTTTCAAGAAATTGTCACCTGCAGAGTGCAATTACGAGATTGGTGACAGAGAGCTGTTGGCGATCATTTTAGCCCTGAAAGAATGGAAACATCTCCTTGAAGGTACCACTGTGCCGGTTCTCATTCTTACTGACCATAAGAATCTCACATTCTTGTCTGAGGCCAAGTGCCTCTCTCTCAGAAGGGAGCGATGGGCTCTTTTCTTGTCAAGTTTTAATTACATTGTCTCATTCTTACCCGGTACTAAGAATGTAAGGGCTGACGCCTTGTCACGACAATTTTCCTCCACTTCCAAGATGGAGTCAGTTCCGGTTCCTGTGATTCCTCCTGATCGTATTCTGGCTACGGTTCGCACCAGTCTCACTTCTCCTTTGGGTGACAAAATTCTTGCTGCTCAGGTCGATGCTCCCCCTGAGAAACCTTGTGACCACTGCTTTGTTCCCGAGAGTCTCCATACTGCCATGCTCCAGACTTACCATTCTCCCAAGGCTGCTGGCCACCCTGGGAGGAATCAACTCTTTTGGGCCATTTCCAAACAATTCTGGTGGCCTAGTCTACCTGCTGATGTAACCGCCTTCGTAGCTGCCTGTTCTATGTGTGCTCAGAGTAAGACTCCACGACACCTTCCAGTGGGCCTCCTACAACCCATACCCAATGGAGAGGCCCTGGACCCACCTATCGATTTCATTGTGAAGTTACCCAACTCCCAGGGCAACACAGTTATCCTTATGGTGGTTGACCAGTACTCGAAAATGTTGCATTGTATTCCACTCAAGAAGTTGCCCACTTCTAAGGAATTGGCTTCTATATTTGCTCGGGAGATCTTTCGCTTACATGGGCTACCCAAGGTGATTGTCTTTGACAGGGGTAGTCAGTTTGTGTACTGGTTCTGTTGAGCCTTTTGTGCACAGTTGGGTATTCAGCTTGCTTTCTCCTCTGCGTATCACCGAGCCAATCAGTCTTTGGAGCAATTCCTACGTGGCTATATTACTGACCAACAACTGGTCAGACCTCTTACCATAGGCAGAGTTTGCTCACAATAGTGCCTTGAATTCTGCTTCCCGATTGTCCCCGTTTTATGGAGAACTATGGGTTCCAACCTACCATGTTGCCTGACTCGTTACGCAGAGTATTCCTGCATTAGAGGAGCATCTCTGTGGTCTTCGTTCCACTTGGGCACAAGTCCAGGAGGCTTTGCGACATGCTAACGATAGGTGCAACAAAAGGAAGTATCTCTACACAGAGTGGCCCTGTGGATACATAAATGTATAAACGTGCCACGTCCTATGAATACTGCGACAGAAGAACAATTTGTATGAGGGACTTTGGACTTTGTAGGCACAGTAACATCACATTTTTTTGTATTAAAACTAATTTATTGAAAAACCATAAACATAGAAAATACGTTAAAAGCCACGGATCACAAAAACTATATCTAGTATGGGATATTCCATAGACCAAATGCTATACAAAACCATCTAATTAATGCAACTCAGACATGAGGAAAGTCATCCCGGGTAGAGACAGGTCCGAGGCGATGGTTGAATAGCGGATCCTAAGGTAAAAGGTTTGTGTCACATAGGTGCTCCACTAGTTGCGCGTGTCCTCACGCTTCTTCAGGAGCGAACACTGTGGCGTGGCTATCAAAATGCATAACATGCAATTAAAATACATCACCATAAACAGCCATGTAAGATATTGCAGAAATAATGATCATGCAGTTAAAACATTTGTACAAGGTGGGCCAGTGCTGGCTAGATCAAATGCAGCGAAAGATGGAGCGCCAAGGGGGGGCGGCAAAGAGTCACCATGGGGGCGTGCAAAACAGAGTTATAGATTGTGTTACCAGGGGGTATCAGAGTAAGGAAATGTTTATATGTCCAACCATGGACCATATGATAAAATTGGGCAACAGAATGTGGGAACAAATGGATAAGAAGAAATAGGGAAAACGAAACAAGGGCAAGGGAAAGGGAAGGGGAGGGGACGAAGGGGGGAATAAAAACAATATTTACTTAATAGATAATAAACGTTACAAATCATAAAATGACCCACAACGGTTAAGCCCGGTTCACACACGGGCGGCACGACTTGCAGGTCGCCTCAGCGAGGCGACCTGCAAACGACTGCCGGGGCGACTTGCGAGACGACTTCTGCATAGAAGTCTATGCAAGTCGCCCCCAAAGTAATACAGGAACCTTTTTCTAAGTCGGAGCGACTTGCGTCGCTCCGATTAGAACGGTTCCATAGCACAGAACGGGAGGCGACTTGTCAGGCGACTAGGTCGCCTGACAAGTCGCCCCAGTGTGAACCGAGCCTTAGGAACACAGCACACAGTGTGAAATAGTACCACACGTAGTAAATCCAATGGAGATCTAGGGGACATGTATTAAGACCTGCACAAGAGTATAGAGGTTTATTTGAATGAAAAATTATATATAGGCAGGAGATAGTTTAGGTGCAGGATCAAGCCACTGACTCACCAATAGTTTCATTAATTGAAAGGGTATATATATCTCTTGTAGATGGGGGCACGTAAACCAAACTTCACATAGTCAGTAGTTATAAGAATGCCGTAACTCTAGTATTAACATCCACCTGTGGTACCGACAATCAAGAGGGGGGAGGGGAAAAGAGGAAACAAAAATTAAACCCCCGGCAGGAATAGTCAATGGCCCATGTCTAAGTTGCGTTTGTAGAAAGAAGTACCTGGTTTGCAGGGGGAAAAGGATAACAGCGTGTGGTGTCCTCCGTGAGCTGGAGCGGGTATTAAACAATAACAGAACGCCATGCGTTTTGAATGCCCGTCCCGTCCGTAGTCAACCAATCGGCATCGCCGACGTGACGTCATCCGGACCGGCCAGAAGCTCCCATTGCGCATGCGCGTCCCTCAGTGAGGAGAGCCGTCACTGACTCGACGGCACCCCCCCCACGTAGAGGGACGCACATCACATGGAGCAGCAATGACCAGCTGGGAGTTGGACATACCCAGCACTGGCCATTGACAGCGCCACAGCACCAGGAGAATGGGTGCAGTGACGCTGGGCGGCCGCATGGTGACCAGGAGCTCACCACCAGATGGCGCCCATCCCAAAAAACGATAGGTACAGACTCCATGCTGACCGCAGACGCCTGCCTGCGCCTTCCTACCAGGTTGGGGACAGGGTCTGGCTGTCATCTCGCAACCTTGACTTTGTGTTCCTTCTCTGAAGTTCGCACCTCGTTTTATTAGGCCTTTCCTTATCCTTCGCAGGATTAACCCAGTGGCTTACGCATTGGACCTTCCTTCCAATATGCGTATCTCTAATGTGTTTTATGTCTCCTTACTGAAACCTTTGGTCTGCAACCGCTTTACCACTTCGGTGCCACGTCCTCACCCAATACAGGTTGAGAACCATGAGGAGTATGAAGTACAGTCCATTGTTGACTCCCGTAGGTTCCGTGGGCGCATACAGTACCTGGTGCATTGGAGAGGTTACAGTCCGGAGGAATGCTCATGAGTTTCATCCTCGGACGTACATGCCCCTGTCCTCCTCCGTGACTTCCATAGACGTTTTCCCCTCAAGCCCGGTGGTCCTCCGAGGAGGAGGGGTCGTTGAGGAGGGGGTACTGTCAGGGCTGGGCTCAGCCCCTTCTTCTCTGGGCTGGCCGTTCAGCTGTTGGCTAATTTCCAGCTCCTTTCTCTCCACAGTGACTCACCTGTTGATGATATCCTGCTCATCAGTCCTGCCTACTTAAAGCAGTCCAGCTCACTTCATCTCTGCCTTCACCTTTGTCAACATCACAGAGACTTTCTCCTGCGTTCCTGTTGAAGATTTGCTCGGCTGACGTTCCTTCTGGCTCCTGATCCTGCTTGCTGTACTACTACGTTTACCTCTGGTTCTCTGACATTGGCTTAGCTGACTACCCGATCTGAACTGAACTCTGGCTTGTTTTTGACTACGCTTACTCTGTTTACCTTTTTATTATTATTATTAAACTAATTTTGTGACTTAACTGTACTTCTGTCTCGGTCTGATTCATGGTTTCTGACAGTACGGCTACATGGACTGCCTATTCTAAAAGGTATGGCGGGAATGGTTAGCATTGTTGCACAGGCTGGGGATTGCCCCCGAGGGTCGAGAGGTGAACCATGCAGTCCTCCATTTCATTAATATGAGTCTGGAGATGGGGGTCTCAGCATCAACTATAGATCGCAAGTTGGCAGGTTTGGCCTTACTTTTTAAGTTACAAGGTTGCAGGGGCTTTTGGATCAAACAGGTGGTTAAGGGGTACAGGAGAGCCCACAAGAGCAGGGACGGGCACCGCCCGGTTTCCTTTTCTATGTTGCATGACTTGTTTATGCACTTAATTTCTATTTGGAGCTCAGATTACAAATGTTCCTTATTCCGGGCAGCCTTTGCACTGGCCTTCTTTGGGCCTTTGAGGGTGAGTGAGTTGGTCAGCTCTTCTAAACGGGTCCAAGGGGGCCTGCTGGTACATGAGGTGGCTTGATCGCTGGACTCGGTCAGCTAATCGGTGCGACAGTCTAAAACTAACCAGAGCAGTAAGGGCATGCGAATCGTTGTGTTTTGCATTCCGGATTCGCTCATATGTCCAGTAAGGGCAGCGGAATCCTTGGTACATAGGGATGGGTCGGCTCTGTCCCGATTTCAGTTCATAGCGGCATTCCGCAGGTCTTTAATGGTGGCGGTTTATGACCCTAAGGGTTACGCCTCCCACTCCTTACGCATAGGGGCGGCCACAGAGGCTGCCAGGGCGGGTCTGAATGACGAAGCAGTCAAGTGCATCGGCTTATGGGATTCTGACAGATTCAAGCTCTACATTCGCCCTCATTTTCTGCATGATTAGGGCCCCGCATGGGTTTTTTCTGTTGTCTGTTCTGTATTGAGATTGGGGGAATGGTGCTGTTAGGTGTTGTTATTTCTTTGTTTTTCAGGTGGAGAGGTGGACCAAGTGTGGATTCTGGGCCATTTCTATGTGTTTTTGGGGTCCAGACCAGCAGATGTACGGCCCAACGGTAGGCAGCTGGACATCCCCAGACAGGAAGCTTAGGTTCGGTGGATTGGGGTGCCGGGTATGCTGTGGAGCAGGGTGATTCCAGAGGTACATTGGTTTTCCCGCCTGGATAGGGCACAAGATATTTTGGTGCTGCATGTGGGGGGAAATTATATGGGGGCCAGATCTATGCGGGAACTTAAACAGGATGTGAAATTTGATTTTTTTTATGTTTATGCACGGCATTCCCTGGGATGACGATAGTGTGGTCCGATATGGTGGGCAGGACATCTTGGCATTGGGCTTGGTCGGTAAAAAAGGTTGACAAGGCCCGTGTAAAAGTAAATAAAGAGGTGGGCAGATTTGTGACTCGCAATGGGGGCTTGGCTATACGGCATAGGGAGCTAGAAGTGTATACTGGTGGTATCTTCAGAGTGATGGGGTACACCTTAATGCTGTAGGAATCGATCTGTGGGCCCTGGGGTTGCAGGAGGGAATCCAGAGGGTGTTAAAAGTGTGGAGGTGCCTGCAAGGGTAAGGTTTTACCCCTTATGTGGTGTGGAAGTGGTGGGTCTTTGGAGGAGGAGAAAAAGGCTGAAATATAAAATGGTTGGGACCCATCTGTGGTATGGGGTTCTCGGGTACATTCCGGTTAATGAGGGGTTTAACCAGGAAGGGGTAAAAATGTAGGTCACTGCGGATGAGGAGTATCATCTCGGAGTCGGTGTCTTGCAACTGGAGGCCTAAGTTAAAAGGAAGTTTGTTGCAGTGACCAAGTTGTGTGTCGTTACCCTCAAAGACCAACAAGGTGTAGATCTGATGGTTATGTTAAATATGTTATTTATTTGAAGTTACGGATTTGTTAAATAAAATGCCATTAAGGCCATTTTACTCCAAAAACCTTGTCACGTCTTTTATCAGGTAACTGGGGGGGTTTGGAGGTTATGGTATAGCAGGTAGGGGAAAAGCTGGAGGTATCTGTCCTTCACATGTCATGGACACAGAGAGGAGATGATGGCTGCATACCTCATTAGAAGAAAGCTGGAAGGTGCTTAGAACTGCAGGGCCTTGTAGTTCTGTGTGGCTTTCTGGACTCCGGGACTTTACTCTACTTTCTGCTCTTCCTTGAACTGCAGCTTCTGTGGCCCTGAAGCTGAGGCCAGGACACACAGACACAGCTCTCCATGGACCCTTGATGGGTTTCTGAAGGACATCTGCCCTCTGGACCTCCTTTTCCTTGCCACTCTGCCTGGACTTCCTCCACTGAGGCCGCTGTTGACTGGGGAGTCCCTGAACTCGTGCTGTGCCTATTGCTGCCCATCCCTCTTTGTGCCTGGATTATGATTCTGGACTCTGCTGTACCAGCTTGTGGCCTGCTCCTTACTGTGCCTGGATCGTTGTTCTGTGACTATGGACTATGTTCCTGCTATACCCGATTGCTGCCCTGCGTGCTGGCCTGTATCTACGATATACCATATCCTGCTGCCCAAAATCCCTGCTCTGTGTGGCAGAGACTTAATCCCCCGTGCCCTGCCTGTACTAAGGACCTACAGCCCTGCTGGGCCAACCCTGCTCTGGGTGCCAAATACATTCAGCCCTTGTGTGCCCACAAACTGCCTTGCCCTGTGGATTTTCTCCCCTTTGTTGTCTCATCCTCTCATCCTGAGGACCGCTCTTCATTCCTGTGCCTTTTGTTTGCCTTGTGAACTACCTCCCCTTTGCTATCCCATAATGTCATCTTGAGAATCATTCTTCATTGCTGTGTCTTCTGCTGTTCTGTGGATTAGTTCTCCTACTGTCTGTATCCTAAGGTTCCCCAATAAATGCCCGATTTAGTGCTGAGGAGGCTGTCGGTGGCCCTTGAGGGTACCCCCTAGTCTGGGGGATTGACCTCGGGCCTGGGGCTCAGGTGCTGGAGGGACCCTCTACAACACAAGAATGCACAGAAGCAGGTGTGAGGACAGCGGGAGAGAGTCAGCATGTCCAGGAGATCTCCAGGAGAAGTCAGCCGGTGGGCTGGTGAGTGTGCAGTCTGTGAAGACTGTGGGAAGTACCCAGGAGGGCTAGTAAAAGGGGCAGCTGCAGCCAGGTTTGCTGACAGTGCCCAAAGAGGTGGTGCTGGGATCAGTAGCCACAGAGATGTAAGCTGGACACTGTAATTTGCTACACAACCCAAGGGGCCTGGGATCTCTACCTGTAAAGGGGTTTTACTTCAAAATCTGACTGTTTCCTTTTTGTCGGATTAACTATCAGTGTGCCAGCTAGGATTGTGCAAGCAAGTGTGCTTGAGGAATCAGAGGAGTGTACATAGATTGTATATAGGAGAGTTGTCCCTAAAGTTGTTCAAAATCAAGTGGGCATCCCACAATACCCCTATTCCCTATCCAAGTTTTATCCCCTGAATGAATTACAAAAACAAAGCACTGGACTGTTCACGGACTCTAGTGTGCCTGATAAAATTCGGTGTGCCTGGCTGTGCAGGGTGGGGGATCCCAGTTCATCTGCGTCTCCTACATGGGGTTTAACATGTCAGAGCTGAAATGTTGATAATGAGGACCTATTACTCTGTGCCCATTCTCCTATAGCAGGAGGTTGTGACTGGTGTTTCTCTGGGGCAAATACCAGGTTACAAGGGAGAGGAAGGGGTAAGTACTTCTAATTTGCACAAATTTGTTTATTAAAAACATTACAAACTTACCGCTTCCTAATAAAACCATATAGATGTAGCACCCTCCTAGGTAGGTGCTGGAGACTGTATATCATTTTTGGCTTTTCTGCTTAACAGAGAAGTAGACAGGCAAATTTAGGTGCTGTCTACTTAACAGAAAGAAGGGATTGATTAGAGAAGTCTGCTCGGGGGGCATGGCGCATCTCCCACAGCTCCCGGCAGCGATCCGGACATCGATCCTCCCCCAGCCCACATACCGATCCAATATAGCCCTATGCAGCACAGGTATGACCCGGAGACCCTAGGGGAACATCCGCCAGCTTTTTGTACCAGGGGAAAGTTCCGAAAAGGACAGACGGAGATGACGGGCCTGGAGGCCCAAGATGGCGCCGCTGCATCTCCTGTGAAACACACACCGCGCGGACAGGACAAAATGAAAGACACCGGTCCTAAAACAAGTAAGACGCCTAAAGTTCCTGGTAAAGATACCCCTAGAGACATGGTATATTATGCTCAGAAAATGGCTGGGACACTGGGAGCGGAACAGACATCTCGCCATGCTGGGACACAATCTATGCAGGAGGCCATGCAGGCAGACAATATACAGGTGCACTGGGGAGAAGAGGAGGGGGAGCAGACAGCCCATGCATCTGGGGAACCACACAGCCCAGCGGACCTGGACACTGTTCAGCCTACTTTTTTTTTAATCATATCCTTTTTTATTTGATTTTTCAATTTATACAATATACATCATAGCCAGTGTAGAATACAAAAGGCAAACAAGAAAACACAAATTGCAATAAATATTTCCCAGAATCACCATCAATTATAAATATATCTTACCCTACCTTTTTCCCCTTAAACCCTCCCCCCACCCCTGTTCACCCTCCCTCCTCCCCAACAGTTGCTAGTTTTTAGAAATAGTCGAATCCTACGCTTGGTAATACTTCCTACCCCACTGAGAGTGATGTGCACACTACTTATTTCCTATTATCTGTTTCCTCGTGCATAACTTCCTTTCCTTGATACAATTTTATGTTTCCCTGTTCTCTCCTTGACACCACCTACCCCAGATCCTAATAAACTTCTCATAGCTTCCCCTTCTAATATATATAGTCCTTTCTGTTCCCACTAGTACGTTCATGGTATTAATCCATTCTTCAGGGGTAGGGGGCATTGTTGACAGCCATGCTTTTGCGATCAGTTTCCTGGCCTGGTATAAGCATCGTAAAATTGCTATTCTTATGTAGCCATCCCCCATATCCTCTTTGATTAGCCCCAGGACACAGACTTTAGCCTCAGGCTCCAGCCTTATCCCGGTCCTAACCTCTATGATGTTTAGGATCTCGGTCCAGTACCTCACTAGCTTCGGGCATCTCCACATAATGTGTATAAGATCGCCCGTATCTAAACATCTGGGGCATTTATCGTCTGGTCTACGACCCATTCTATGCAGCCTCTTGGGAGTGTAATAAGCTCTGTGCACAAGCAAGAGGTGCGACGCCCGCTGCGATGGAGAGAGGGACACCAGCGGGCCAAGCTCCAGTATTCTCCCCCACTGTTCTTCGCTCAGCTCCCCCACATCGGCCTCCCACCCCTCCCTTGCGCGCAATAGAGGGGTCAGGCCAATTGCCCTGTTCATTAGTTGGTCATAACTTACTGATATTAGCCCCTTCGGGCTATGTGCCCTTACTACCTTATTAAGAAGTGCTGCAGTACACCATTCCAGTGCATTGGCCTTAAATTGCTTGTCTAATGCGTGTCTAATCTGGAGATAATAATAAAATGATTCCTTGGGGATTGCGAACTCCCGCCTCAGATCCAAAAAAGATTTTAATATATTGCCAACATATAATTGTGCTAGTCTAGTTATTCCCGCCCTTTCCCAGAACCTATTTACTCCTATCGCCTGCATTTCTTGTAGCTGCCTATTCTGCCAAATAGGAGTGAACTCCGTAACCCCCTTATATCCCATTTCAATCTTTACTAACCGCCAAACTTTTATGGCCAGTTTGTTTGTTGGAGATGGGTATCCTAATGCTCCGGCTTCCAAAGCCCCTGCCAAGGATTTATGCGGGCTCCCTGACAGCATGATTTTTACACTGGAGTCCACTTCCCCCCCACGTTCACACCCACCCAGGTGTTGCAGTTGTGACGCCAAAAAATACCTGTATGGGTGGGGCACCGCCAGTCCCCCCTCCCTGTTGGGACGCTGCAAGGTCTGAAGACTGATCCTGGCCTGGCCCTTTCTCCATATTAACTCACGGAAGATAGCATTTATTTTTAAAAACCAGTCCCTCCCTATCCAAATCGGCGCATTGTGTAATATATACAACAATTGAGGCATCCAAATCATCTTAATCAGATTTATACGCCCCGCCATGGATAAAGGAAGCCGAGACCAAATGTCTTTCTTCCTTCTGAACTTTTCCAATAGCGGAGCTAAATTATCTTTAGTATACTGCATTGGGTTATTGGTCACCATTATACCCAAGTATTTAACCTTCTCCACCACTCTGAGACGCGAGACCACCTGCGGGAGAGAACCGTTGGTCGAGTCAATCGGAAGGAGTGAAGATTTCCCCCAATTGACTATTAACCCCGATACTCTCCCAAATCCTTCCACCAACTGCATTGCATTTTCTAACGACGGTCCCATGTCCCCCAGGAATAACAGTACGTCGTCAGCATATAACGCTATTCTATCCTCGCCCTCTTTCCTTTTGTAGCCCTGTAGACCTACTGATTTTCTTATTACCTCCGCGAAGGGCTCCATTGCCAGAGCAAATAGCAGGGGGGACAGGGGACACCCCTGCCTAGTCCCCCTCTCAAGAGAGATCCCTTCCGAATATGTATTATTTATTTTCAGTCTAGCACTGGGGTGTCGATATAGGGTCTTAAGCCACTTAATAAATAGGGGACCAAACCCAAATTTTTCTAGTGTCCACCATAGGTACTCCCATTCCAGGGTGTCAAATGCCTTGGCAATGTCCAGGGACAAGATCACCCTGGAGCCTGGGTTCTCAACCGGGGTTTGGAGGTTCAAGTACGCCCTTCTTATATTTTTACTAGTAGACCTGTTCTGCACAAACCCTGACTGGTCCGGGTGAACCAAGGTAGATATACATCTGTTCAACCTGGCAGCCAGGATCTTTGCCAGGATCTTGGCGTCTGTGCCCAGCAATGAAATTGGTCTGTATGACGAGGTATCTAGCTGACTATTCTCTTCTTTCTGAATCAGTACAATAATGGCTTCAGACATTGACAACGGCAAGTTACCAGCTGCAGCCGCCCAGGTCAGTGTTTTCCACAATTCCGGGGCCAGCACTTCCCCGTATTGTTTGTATACCTCAGATGGCAATCCATCCGGGCCTGGTGATTTTTGGTTCGGCATGTTCTTTATTGCCTGCCAGACCTCTTCCAATGTTATCGGTGCTTCCAGACTATTCCTATCTGCGTCTGAGAGCACCGGCAACTCCGTACCTCCCAGAAACTCCTCCATCTCTGCTTGTTCAGGACTATGACGCAATTTATATAGATCCCTATAAAATTCTACAAATGTTTTGTTAATTACCCTAGGATCTGAAGAGATATCCCCCTCCTTTGTTTTGATCATGGGGATTGTTGAAGAGGACGAATTAGTTTTGGCCAACAAGGCCAACATCCGGCCCACTCTTTCGCCCTCTTCAAAACTCCTCTGCCTCTGAAAAACCTTCCTATTCTCTGCTCTTCTAATTTCTTCCTTTTTGTATTTTTGTTGTTTCAATACCCAGTCTTCCCGGTTTTCATTCGTTGGGTCTAGAATATACTTTCTTTCTGACTCCCGAACCTCTTCCCTAATAAGCTCTCCCCTCGCCCTTGTTTGTTTCTTTATTTTGGATATCTGTTGAATCAAGAGCCCTCTGAGGTATGCTTTTAAGGCATCCCAAATCACACCCTCCGAGGCAGTACCGGTGTTAAATTGAACAAATTCTCTCAGCTTTAAACTAATTTCCTCTCTGTTCCCCAGTAAGTCCAGCCATGCTGGGTTAACTGTCCACAATCTCCGACCCCCATCTTCCTGCATGGTTATTATCATTGTAAGTGGCGAGTGATCGGACACCCCCCTTGGACGGTATTCAATACTATTTATTAAGGGCTGGGCTTCCTGGTTACCAATGGCCATATCAATACGGGATAGGGTATGGTGGGTCGCTGAGAAGCAAGAATACTCCTGATTATTAGGATTACGCGCTCTCCACATATCACTCCACCCAACCTCCTCCAAAAACTGTGCCATCCTTCCCCCCGGCCCTCCACCACCACTAACCCCAGGAGGGAACCTATCTAATCTGCTATCAAGAACGGTGTTAAAGTCCCCTACTATAATAAGTGGAACCTCTCTTTTATCTTCCAAAAACTCAAGCAGCAGAAGCAATATCTCCATTTTGAATGGCGGGGGAATATATAAATTTGCTATGACAAAAGATCTGCCCTCAATTAAACAATGCAAAAAAATAAAACAGCCCAATCTATCAATACTGACATCCCTGCAGGAAAACGTCAACCCCTTCCTAATCAGTATACTCACTCCCCTCGAGTAGGAGGAGTACACTGAATGATATTGTATCTGAAATTTATTATTTTTAATTAATAATTTAGTCTCACTGGTCAAATGCGTTTCCTGCAAGCATATCACCTCAACAGCACAAGCATCTAACTCCTGGAATACAGTGGCTTTTTTCACATTATCGCTCATCCCCCTGATATTCCAGGAGCTTAAACCAAATGTTCTAGGCTTCATTCAACCTTGTACACAATAAATACCCGCTATGCAAATACCAGAGTATAATTACCCTTTTCCTTATACAATGGACAGACACGGCTGAAAATTGACCCTGTTCCATACCAGTGCTTTTTTGAAGAGATACCAAAGAAAGAATTTCCCACCTCTTGTTCTGCTTTACCACATGTGCCCACATACCCCTTTTGCTTTTGTGCTTCAAATCCTCAATAGTCCTGCCTACCACCCTCTGTGCTATTATTATGGGAAGGGAGGCGAGCGGGTCCAGGGGACCTATACCCCCACACCCCTCCCTCCCACCACCATTCACAACAGTGTCATTAACCCATCTGAATTTTTTAAACTTTAAATATTTACACCTCATTTCATTTATCTTCAACACATTTTTTAACATTGCTCTGTGCGATTTTACTTTAATTTTTGCAACTGTGGAGCCCCCTACTTTAAATAATCCCTTCTCCTCCCTCCCCCTGTGCCTCACTTGGCATGCCCTAGGGGCCTTCCTTGTGACCTTACTACTCCCCTCACCCCACTTCATCCACCACCCCTCTCTCCACCCTCCCCACCCACCACCCCCCCCCCCTTCCCCCCCAATAAACCCATCAACCCAAGGGTTAGTATAACCCTCTTCACCACACTAAACATTTCTTTCATTCTTCACTTCAAAACCACCCTACACTCTCCCTCCCAACCCCTAATGCTGCCGAGCAGCCCAGAGAGCGGAAAAAAAAAAAAAAAATATCCGCATTTATAAGTTCCTTTTGTTCTCTTCAAACCAGTCCGTGGCTCCTTTAACCGTTTCGAAAAAACGGGTAGTCCCTAACGCCTCAATTCGCAACCGTGCTGGATACAATAGCGCATATGAGATGTTGTGGTTCCGTAAAGTGCGCTTAATGTCCAGAAAACCTGCTCTTCTCCTTTGTAATTCCGGGGAATAATCTGGGTAAATCGAAACCTTTGCACCGTTGAAAAGTACATCTCCTTTTTCTCTGGATTTTTGCATTAAATTCAACTTATCTTTATAATTAAAAAATCTAATTATCATTGGTCTTGGGCGGTCTCCTGAATGTACTGGTCTGGAAGGGACTCTGTGAGCTCGCTCAATAGAAAAAAAATGTGAAAAAGCCTCTACCCCAAAGACTTCTTTAAACCAATTTTCCATAAATTCTTCAGGGCGGGGGCCCTCAACTTTCTCGGGGAGACCCATCACTCTAACGTTCTGTCTTCGCGACCTATTCTCCCATTCATCCATTTTGAGCTTGTTAGCCTCTAACTGAGCTTGCATTTTCTTAAACTCCTGTCGCAGTGGGGATACGGTGTCTTCTACTTGGCTAACCCTTTCCTCCACACATTTGATTCTCTCCACTGTTTGCTGGATTTCTTGTTTAATATTGCCAAATTCCTCACTTAGGGTTTTCAGCTCTTCCCACATCCCACTTATCGAACTCCTACAGGCATTTATGGCGCATAGTATCTCTTTTAAAGTGGGGTCTTGTTCACTGGCTACAGCTGCGATGGGGGTACTATCCCCTATTCCCCCCAGAGGCTCCCTCTCCGGGCTTTTTTTATTCGCTGTTCTCGTACTAACCACCGGGATATCGGGACCTTTCCCCAGGCTTTTTCTGTCCCCAGAGCCCCCCGCTGACATCTTCCCTGCAGTTGGCTGATTATTTTTGGCTGGGGATTGCGTGGTACTGTGGGCAAATTTTTCCAGCTTTGCCGCAGCCGCTGCTGCGGTTGCGTTTAGGGACCCCTTCTCCTTTTCTTTAGCCGAGCGGGTAGCTTGAACAGGCATATTATCATGGGGATGATGATGCTGATCTTCCCCTTTCTTCTTGGTCATAGCCACCCAGGACACTATTTTGGCAGTTTGTATCCCTCCAGCCTGACCAATCCAACAGACAGTCCCTTCACACTTTAAAAGTCCAAGCCTCACAAACAACAAGAGACAAGCTCCCTGTTCCCTCTTTTAACACAGCTTCAATATACTTTGCTTTTATATGTAGATCAGGTTTTTTTACCTGTCTCCAGTTGGCTTCAGGGATGTCTGCCAGTCTTTTGCCTGGGACTCTACAGGTAAGCCATCCAGCTCCACCGTCCTTCATTCAAAATAGCCGCTTTTTACTCAGCCGTTCTCTAGCCACCATATCTCCACCACTCCTTCCTGTGTCTGTCTCTGAGTTAACTCTCACAGCTTTCCTTGTTCCGCCTCCCGCCGTGTCTATGAGCTGTCACCAGGCAACATTCCACCGCCGTGCTCATACACAGCGGAGGCACTGTGTCCAGGCTTCCCTTCGGCTTCCCCACGGAGCTCTGCTCAACAAAATCACCCAGCGGTCAGCTGACCACAAACAGCTGATCCTTCCCAGGCTCTCCTCCTCTCCTCTCTTATCTCCCCACAGATCAGGATGCCGGTCGGATGCCGGTCGGGAAGCCGGTAAAACCGCTAGTGACCGATGGGATCCTTGGGTCATGAGCTAAGCGGATTTCAGGCAGCTTCACAGGGCACACACACAGCTGCCAAGGTCCCCACTTCACCGCGCTGGAGCAGCATCGGAGCCGGGGCCGGGAGAGAGCACACACACACCGCTCACACCTGCATCCGGTCACGCCCCCGTTCAGCCTACTTTAGCTGACATACTTAAGGCTGTGAATAATTGTACAGCCTCTGTTAACACTTTGAAGGAGCAGTTTGGGGGCTTGATAGAAGATGTGTTGCTATTAAGGCAAGACATGCAAAAGATACGTGAGCGGTGTACCACGGCTGTGGAAAGCAGGGTCAGCGACATGGAAGATCAACTACCACCCATGACACAGGACACCAGAACAGCACTACAATTAGCCAGGGATGCGTATGACCACGCAGAGGACATGGAAAATCGCTTGAGGCAAAACAATGTTCGCATAGTGGGGTTGCCTGAGAAGGTGGAGGGCAGGGACCCCACTACATATGTTGAAAACTGGCTAGTGGAAATTGTTGGCAAAAATGCCTTTTCTCCATTATTCGTGGTGGAGTGGGCTCACAGAGTGCCCTCACGTCCTCCTCCACCAGGGGGCCCTCCAAGATCCATCCTGGCAAGGATTTTACATTATAAGGATAGAGAAGCCGTGCTGAGACAGGCTCGAGAAAAGACGAATGTTCTACATAATGGTGTCCGGGTATCCTTCTACCCGGATTTTTCGGCAGAAGTCCAGAGGCGCAGAGCCAAATTCACGGATGTGAAACGCAGATTGCGACTTCTTCAGCTTCCATATGCTATGTTATATCCGGCAAAACCACGGATCGTGGTGAGAGGCCAGGCTCAGTTCTTTGAATCCGCTAAGGAAGCTGCAACTTGGTTGGACAGGAATGAACAGGCACTGAAGCGGCAGGGTCCACAAGAAGAGGATTGAACCGAACAAACAGACTGTTCTTTGCGGTGCTAAACTACTTGATGATGTCACCCTGAATGACTTTCTAGATTGGTAACTAGAGCATACCTTCTTTGCAAAATTGTCAATGTTCCTTGGCTGGGGGACAATATATTCCTAAATAAGTAAAAAGAGCGAATTGGATCAAAAATTGAACTCACAGATGATCATCTTTACTACAACTGAGAGATGGAATATTGCAAGCAATGTTAAAGTTGCCATGTTGGCAGGATGTGCAGTTTGTAGCACAAGAAAGTTTCTTATTTCACTACCCCCAATTGTTATGGGGAGGAACCCATTGGCGAAAGACACAAGCAGACTGAATGCTCATCCAGTTGTATACGAATTTAATGATCTTATGGCAAGCAGCAGACCCAGAAGAACCTCGGTACAGAAGAAGATACACTATCTCGAACAGGTGCACATAAAATACCGGTAAATACTCCTTGCTAATCAGAAGACATGGCAGATATCCCGATAGTATCTTGGAACGTTAGGGGGCTTCACTCCCCATTGAAGCGCACTATGATTCGTATGTGCTTGAAGAAATACATCCCCGGAATACTTTGCTACCAGGAGACCCACTTGACTGCAGACACTGTGAGCTTCCTTGGGTACTCTTGGGTGGGAAAGGCCTACCATTCCACACACACTTCCTATTCTAGGAGGGTGAGTGTGTTGATTCACGGAGCCCTGGACTATGAAGAATTTACAAATGAAATTGATAGTGAAGGTCGATATGTTTTTCTTCATTGCAGGTTGGGTACTTTGATCTGTGTGCTAGCTGTGGTACATATTCCTCCCCCCTTCACGGCGGCGGTGCTTAGGTCTCTGCTTACATTTATGGATAGCAGGCCTGACGCACCGCTGTTGGTAACGGGAGACTTCAATTGCTGCTTGAATCCAGTTGAGGATAGACACCCAGGACCTGGAGCCTCTGCCCTCTCCAGGGGTACCCCCCTGGCGCGGTTGTTGCAAGAGGTGTGCTGGGTGGATGTCTGGGGACATAGGAATCCAGGGGTCAGACAATTTACATGTTTTTCTAAATCACACGGTTGTTTATCCAGAATTGATCTGGGGGTGTGCAGCTTAAACATGCTCCCATTTGTGTCTGATATGATACACAGGCCTCGTAGCATTTCCGACCACTCTCCAGTGGTTATACGGATTACAATAGCCCCCCATAGTTACACTACCTAAAGCCCCTTGGAAATTTAATGCCTTTTGGCTGAAACTGTTTCGCTCTCATGAGGGGATAGTGGGGAGCATGAGTGAGTTTTTCTACACCCAGGATCCAAATGATTCTATAGTCGGGCAGTGGGATGCCTTTAAGGCATATTTGAGGGGCGTGTTAATTGCTGAAATGAATAAGGTCAAACAAGATTCATCTGCTCTTAAGACAGAAACTGAAGCTAGAGTACAAGAGAAGGAACAACTGTATGCTGCGGACCCTTCGGACTCGACCAAGGAGGCATGGCAGGCAGCCTTGTCTGCATATCATCAACTGCTATCCTCGTCGGCCGACAAGAAGAGGTTCTTTGCAAAACAGGCATTTTTTGAAGAGGGCGAGAAAACGGGTCGTATACTGGCGAGAATCGCAAATTCTTACCAGAAGTCACCAACCATAGGAGCTATTAGGACTAAGACGGGTACCATAGTCAATACGCCTGAGAAGGTGCTACAGGAACTAGCCGCCTATTATGAAGACTTATATATGCCAGGTACATCTTATACCACAGAGGAATTAGAACAATACTTGGGGCAGATAGACTTCCCCAAACTAAATAAGGATCAGAGATCAAACTTAGAGAGGCCCTCACAGTAGAAGAATTACAGACTGCGGTTGGATCTTTCCCTAAATGTAAAGCACCAGGGGAAGATGGGATCCCCATAGAGATATACAAACAATATCCTACTGAATTACTGCCCCATCTACTCAAAGTTTTTAATAGATCTCGGGAAGAGGGACGCTTGCCAATATCAATGTCCAGGGCCAATATTGTTTTGCTTCTTAAACCTGGTAAGGACCCAACAGATCCAGGGGCATATCGCCCGATCTCTCTGTTGCAGAGTGATGTGAAAATACTAGCTAAAGCTTTAGCCTTTAGACTAAACAAAGTAATCACCTCAATCGTGCATGGTGACCAAGCTGGTTTCATGCCCAATAAGTTGACTTCAGTCAATTTAAGAAGGCTATTCCTCAATATGCAATCAAGGGCGGACAATATGGGTTCTAGGGCCCTGCCCTGGATGCCACTAAGGCATTTGACAGCATAGATTGGGACTATCTATGGTTGGTTTTGCAAAATTTTGGATTTGGTCCACAGTTCATATCTTGGCTCAGGCACCTTTATAGCCAGCCGGAGGCTGCTGTGAGGGTGTCTGGCTTCCTATCCCTGAGTTTCACGTTGAGGAGGGGTACGAGGCAGGGATGTCCCCTGTCTCCTCTCCTCTTTGCGCTGGCAATTGAGCCGTTGGCGATTGGGATCAGGGCAAATCGGCGCATTACAGGTTTCTGTTATGGTGACATGCAAGAAAAAATTATGTTATATGCTGATGATACCATGCTTTTACTTGGTGACACGGACCTCTCTCTTCAGGAGACCATGTCGACCATATCCAAATTCGGGAAATTTTCCGGCCTTCTCATAAATTGGTCAAAATCGGCCCTTCTTTTACTGGATGGAGAGGAATCGCAGACGGTGAGCGCCGCCTGCCCCATCCCGATTGCCACTTTCTTCAAATATTTGGGGATTCAAATTACGTCACAACCCAGGGATTTTATACATTTTAATGTTTTCCCCCTCTTACAGCGTTTCCGGGATAAAATCAAGACTTGGAACTCCCTTATTATCAGTAGCGGGTAGAGTAAACCTGGTAAAAATGATTCTTATGCCACAGTTACTCTACTTCCTACATAATACCCCTATGGTCATTCCCTTAAAGATATTTCATATAGTTTTTTGTTTTTTTCAGTACTTTTTTTATCCTTTTTATAGCATTACACGTTATACATTTCTCCATACATTTTATTCCAGATACATAATCTTGCTTCTAACATTCACCCGCCCCCCCAAAAAAAAAAAAAAAACCCAGCACAAAACAAAAACTAAAAACAAGAAAAAAAAAAAAAAAGGGGCAAAACCCAACAACAAAAATACATTTCCTCCCCCTACTGTATCTCTCCCCCACCCTCGACCCCAAAAGCCCCCCCGTCCTCCCATCCTCTACCCAAACCCAATATTGTCCCTCTCCCATATTGATTCATCTTTTATTTTCATTGTCCCAGGCCTCTACCCAGCTTTTCCAGATAGCGTCAAATTTATCTTGGCTCCCTCTATGTGTATAAATAAATATCCACTTCTGAGCGATTAGCTTTCGTGCCTGAAACAAGCCTCTCGTCATTGCGGTATGGGTATGTTTTGAAATATTTGGTTCCTCCACTATATTTAATAAACAAAAATTTGGGTCTAGTGAAATTTCTATACCTAATGCGCTATTTATGTTTTTAATTATATCCTGCCAATAACGATGGAGTTTGGGGCATTTCCACAACATGTGTATTAGATTAGCCAGTGCACCACTACATCGGGGGCATAAGGGGGATTCCCTGCATTTCCATTTAAATAGTTTTTCGGGGGTATAGTATGCTCTATGTGTAATAAAAAGTTGTGTTAATTTTTGAGTAGCTGACAGAGATACCTTTTGGGATCGCAGACAAGACCTCCGACCACTGAGCGTCAGTCAGTGCTCCCAGGTCTCGTTTCCACTGCGACCTGGCCGGCACCACTACCGTTTCCTTAAATTTACACTGCAATATCTCATATATTTTAGAGATAAGTCCCTTCTTTTGATCCCTTTTCTTCAACAATATTGTTATTTTAGAGACATTAAACTTAAATACAGATGTACGGGCCTGGACATGAAAAGCATGTTTAAGCTGGAGATACTGAAAGAACCTCTGTCTTGGAATCCCAAATTCCTCAGATATTTGCGCAAATGATTTTATCTTATCGTTCCAAAACAGTTGTTCCACATATCTCAGCCCCTGAGTTTGCCAAAGCCCAAATCCCTCCAATCTCTGCACTTCCTCTTAGTTTGCGTTATTCCATATTGGTGTATAGGAAGTATAACCTGTAATGCTAGTAATCTTTTTTATTGCTAGCCATACCTTATTGAATAGCTCACCTGTCATGAATTTCTTATCTTTTTGAAAGGTTTTTGTCTCTAATAGGGACATCAGTGAATATCCCTTACCCAGTGGAAGTAATAACCCCTGTATGGGATCATTCCCATCTACCTCTGTCCAGCCAAAAAATTGCTGGGTTTGTGAAGCCAAAAAATAATATTTTGGATGTGGGATAGAGAGTCCCCCCTCATTTTTAGCCAGCATTAAGGTTGTTAATTTAATATGTGCATATTTTTTCTTCCAAATTAGTTCGCGAAAAAGCGATTCTATCCTATTAAACCAAAATGCGGCTATACACATCGGGAAGTTGTGAAGAATGTACAATAATTGTGGTGTCCAAATCATCTTTAAAAGATTGGCTCTGCCAATCACAGTTAGTGGGATTTTGCACCAGGTCCGACATTTATCTTTAAGCCTAGTCAATAGTGGTCTAAGGTTAAGGTCCACATAGTCCCCCACTTTTCGAGTTACCTGGATGCCTAAATACTTAATTTTATGTTTTATTTGAATTTGTTTTGCACAGTCTGGTAATTAAATTTTTGCTTTATATAGTGGCATCAATAACGACTTCTCCCAGTTGATGCGAAACCCAAAAAACTGTCCAAATGCAGATACAAGTGTCATGAGTTCCTCTAAGGATTTTGTGGGGTCGCTCAGAAAGATTAAGGCATCATCTGCATATAGGGATATTTTGTCCTCACTTCCTGCACGTCGGAATCCCTCTATCCCCGAAGACTGTCTAATTGCGGCGGCCAATGGTTCCACAGCCAATGCAAACAGCAACGGGGATAGAGGGCAACCTTGTCTAGTTCCCCGGGATAACGGGAAAGCTGGTGACATAGTGTCATTGATCCGCAGCCTTGCCCTAGGGTCTTTATATAATAATTTTAGCCAGGTTATAAAGCCTGGACCTATACCAAAGGCAATCAATACCATCCATAGATACTCCCATTCTACCATGTCAAATGCCTTCTGGGCATCCAATGACAGAATGGCACCAGCTCCCCCGTAGTCCATTGGCAATTGCAGATTCAAAAAGAGCCTGCGAATATTTGTTGCTGCTGATCTGGAGGGGATGAAACCTGTTTGATCCCTATGGATCAAAGTATCAATGTGTCTGGATAACCTATTTGCCAAGACCTTAGCTAGTATTTTAACATCAGATGTAAGGAGAGATATTGGGCGATAAGAACCGGGCTTTAGTGGATCTTTATCCGGTTTTAGAATTCTGATTATTATTGTTTCCATCATTAATTTAGGGAGTTCCCGTGTGACATATGCTTCATTGAGTACTTCGAGGAGTTCTGGGATCAGGATCTGACCGTATAGTTTATATATCTCCACGGGGAGTCCATCCATCCCTGGAGCTTTGTTGTTTTGAATTTGTCCCACCGCTTCCTCCAGCTCTGCCATAGTTATAGGAATATCCAAGGATTCCCTTTCTATTGAGGTCAGCTTGTGCATAGTTAGATTATCTAAGAATTGTTCAGTCTTTTCCCTTACATTTAAGTTTTCAGATTCATACAACTGTGAATAGAAATCTACAAATATCTTTTGGATGCCCTCTGTATCATACTTTACTATCCCCTTTCTGTCTTCAATAGCAGCTATAGTGGATGGGCCTTCCTGGTTCTGTGTTATCATTGCTAACATATGACCCACCTGTTCCCCCATTTCGTAGTGCTTTTGGTTCTGCAAGAATCTATTATTCTCTGCCTTGGTTAAAACCAGATTTTTATATAGATTCTGCGCGTCCTGCCATGCTCCAAATTTCTCCCTATTGGGATCTGATGTGTATTCTTGTTCTGTTTGCTTAACTCTCTGGGTTAACTCTTCCTCCCGCTGTCTTGTGGCTAATTTAATTTTAGATATTTCTGTAATTATTAGGCCTCTAAGGTATGCTTTCATTGTATCCCACACCATCATCGCGGAACTTGAGCCCTTATTATCTCCAAAAAAGCCCATTAGCAGTTGTTTTATTTGACTACTCTCTGGGATCAAGGATAGCCACTGTGGATTGACTTTCCACATTGGCCGAATCAGGTGTTCTGTCCACTCCAAAGTCACAGTTAATGGAGAGTGATCCCGTGCTTCGTACTGATTCATTTTTACTAATGGGAGAAAATGACCATTTCCCAAAGCCATGTCAATTCTGGATAGTGATCCATAAGTACTTGAATAGCATGAGTATTCTTTACTAACCGGGAATCTTACTCTCCATATATCTGATAGACCCATCTCTTGTATCTGGCTGGCCCATCTTGTGACCTTTCCCCTCCCATTACTCTTTTTGTTACTTTGCCTGTCCAACTCTTCATTTAGTACATTATTAAAGTCCCCAATTATCACTGTTGGAACATCAGGCAGTTGTGCCATTTTTTCAAAAACCTTTTTTAAAACGTCGTCTTTATATGGAGGGGGAATATACACATTCACCAAGAAGATTATTGTATCATTTATGGAGCATAATAGCATAAAATATTGACCAGCCGGATCTTTAATACACTGCTTACAGGTAAACCTAATAGCGTTCGAAATCAAAATACTCACACCACGGGAGTATGTAGAATATGTAGCATGAAATTCATATTTATATTTAAATGTACAAAACATTTTGTCATCTTCATTCCCCTTATGTGTCTCCTGTAGGCAGACTATTGTGGGATTGTAGAATTCAATTAGTTCTTTTACAGCACATCTCTTTCTACTATCCCCCAATCCTCTGACATTCCATGACATCACTTTGATTTCACTTGTCATCTTGCATCAAAAGAAGACAAGAATACAAATAGAGAGTAAGAATTTTTTGGGGCATAGCAGAAATCCCCGAAGGGTAGGAGAGGGTGAGAGAGAGGGGGCCAAGAGGGGCAGATGACAAGGAGGAGGAGAAAAAGTGAGAGATATATAGTTATTGCCATTTTCCGAACTCTCATTTGGAAGAATGGACCTGCCCGGATCAAATTAGAACATTTACAGAGACCTAAATACTGTGGTGGATTGGCATTGCCCAACCCATGGCTGTACTACCTCGCTGCCCAATTACAACACTTGATTGGTACATTTGTTCCATCACAAAACTCATCCCATAATCTAATGCTACATACAGTAGGTAGGGGACCCATTCATAAGGGTTTGGAGGCACAGGCCTTCACTAAGCCACATAAAAAATATCCTACTTTCAGTCTGGTACAAAAGGTATGGAATAAATCCAAAGATCTCCAGAATATTGATGGCTACACGGAATACAGTCCCCTTTGGCATAACGATACTTATGAGGAATTAGCTAAATTACAAAGTGGGGCTCGACGGAAACAGTTTGGAGTTACACATATCAAACATATCTTTCGGGATGGGGTGTTGCGCACGTTTGCTGATCTAAAAGAGGCGTATAATCTGCCTGCATCGATGTTCTTTTATTACGTGCAACTTAGACACGCAGTTGTGGCTCAGAGCCACTCCTCGGAATGGCACTTGTCACCAGCCCCGGTATTCAACCTCCTGGGGGATGCTGGCTCATTTAAAGGATTTATTTCTCAATGCTATGCCATCCTGTTGCAATCCATGATGAAGCAGCATCCCCTGAGGGTGAGAGAGAAGTGGGAAATAGAGGTGGGACAGCTAGACGAGATATAGACGTGACAGATATCAGATATTCCAACTGCTCCCAAGCACAAAGCAAGACAATACTTGTTTCACTGCTAACATGGACTGTTTTTGTTAGAACCAGAATACGTACAAGACTTTATACAACATTAGAAGAGGAGGTTCCCCCCTCCTGCTCATATTACTCTAACAATACACCTGTAAAAAAATTAACATGAGCTAATTAACTAATCCCTTTACGCAGCTGAAGTGACTCTGTGCCCTTCAGGATTTAACTACAGGTCAGACTTGTTGTCACCGAGCTTCACACAGTACATTATATATTATCATAAGTACAACCACAGGACATTTTCTCACAATAGCAGGAGCTAATTACAATTAACAATACAAACAGTGATCTCCCCCCCTCCTCAGCCTAGTCATCAACAACTATAGTAGGAGTAGACTGTTCGTCTCCTAGCCAGTCCTAGAGGCCAAAGTGATCAGCTCACTCAATTAACATGTTGAGTTCAGAATCAAACAAACCAATAATAGTCTCTACATACATCCTGGGAGATATTGTGGACAAATATTACTGTCCCATTTTAAGTAGTCCAAGATGAATTTTCTCACTCACCCTGTGCCAGGATAGCACAGCGTGACTTAGACATAGGAGGTGTATGGGGAGCGGAAACAAGGGCATCCCCTACTTTCCAAGTTATTCTGAGTTCCACGGGCCCTCCCGTCACAAAAACATTTTAGTCGACTAAGTGAATATTATTTTAGTCGACTAAAATATGACTAAAGCTAAAACAACCGAGATGACTAAAACTAAAATGGCATTTTAGTCAAAAGACTAAAATGGGACTAAAACTAAAATGCCATTTTAGTCAAAAGACGAAGACTAAAACTAAATTGAAATTTGACTTCAAAATGAACACTGGTCTGTAGTACATGTTCATACCTCAATACCATAAATAACATATTCGATTTTTCACTCCAGCGGTATACAATGAGTTTGGAAATTGTAGAGAAATGTTAACAAATGCATTACAATTTAATTACACCTATTAGATTTTAGTCGACTAAAATGTACTGGAGATTTAGTCACTAAATACGACTAAAAAAACTAAAACAATTGCAGAAGACTAAAATGGGACTAAAACTAAATCAAAATTTGCTGCCAAAATTAACACTGGTCCTGGGACATTTTGTGAGTGCAGACCCCTAAAGGGATCCCTGAGACTGAGTGTGTGTTGCTGCAATTCCCCCTCTGGTCCTAGAAGTCAGCAAAGCAACAAAGCAAGTATAATCCTTTCAAGCAATATCAAAGGCAAGAAATGCCTACACAGTTTCAGACAAGAGCAGATTCAGATATGGATGAATTACGTTTCCGGCTAGTCAGCTTATGCCCTTCCTGAGATCCATTGAAGCACATCTGAAGGTTTCATTCCAATCATTCATTTAAATACAGGTTTAGTGAAGTACTTCACATATGGAATCAATATGGCTAATTAGTTCAAATCGCATACCATTTAACATCTATATATGCATATGTTTATCAATAACATGCCATTAGAGCAAGGATAAGCAGCAGGTATCAAATCTCTCAATCTCCTCACTCGCAGAATACCTATAAAATGCAGGGAAATGGTACATTCATGAGTAAAAACAAAAAGATATCCCCATCATAAAGTTATTTTATTTGGCTACTTTTAAATGCTTATTCCAACAATTAAACAAATAAATAAAGATCCAAATCAACATTTAAGCCATATGGAGCAATCGTATTTAAAAAATGTATCCAGTATACTTCTCTTTTCCTTAGAATCAATTCACGGTTACCCCCTCTCCTATTTTTCTCAATACCTTCTAGGACCATATATTTTAATTGTGATACATTGTGGCCAAATTCCAAAAAGTGTCTCGCCAGCGGTAACTGGGTTAGTTTATCTCGTATTGAGCATTTGTGTCTAGCTATCCTGTCTTTTATTTTTTGTGTAGTCTCCCCTACATAAACTAAACCGCACGGGCACTTTACGGCATAAATTACATATGAAGATTGGCATGTATAGTAACCCCGTATGGGGATATTGAAACCCCTATGTGGATGTGTAAAGTATTTACCTTTAATCATAGAGTTACATTGTATGCATGACAAGCAGGGATATGATCCCAGGTTTTTTGGTCCCAGAAAGGTTAGTTTGGCTGCTGCAGCCACAGGTTGATCAGATTTTATCAATCGATCTTGTATCGTTCTACCTTTTCTATAGGAGGACATGGGTGGATTCCAGAATTCCTGTACCATGGGGTAACTGGATCTTAAAAGATTTCAATGTCTTTTGACAATTTGGTTGATTTTGTTGGAGAAGGGATGATACTGCATAATAAAGGGGATTCTCTTGTTTTCTTTTCGGGGTGATCTGTTATAATCTGTATTAGAGTAATCGATATTAACTAAAGCTTGTGGGTATCTTCTACTAGTAAGTTTATTTTTTATTTCATTAAGTCTCTGATCATGGCACAGCGGGTCACTCACGATCCGCCACACCCTCATCATCTGACTCTTTGGGATGGATGAAAAAACGTTTGGGGGATGAAAGCTATTAAAATGTAGCAATTGGTTACGGTCCGTGGGTTTCACATATAAGTCGGTAGTAATCTGCCCATTGTTCAATTTAGGAAGAGTATCAAGAAAGGAGATCTCATTTTTACCCATTTCAATGTTAAACTTTAATCCAGGTACTAAACGGTTAATGTATTTATCAAATAAGTATAGGCCTTCCATGTTACCATCCCATATAGCGAAGATATCGTCCATAAATCTGTACCAACATTGGCAGTGTTTTAAAAATAAATCATTGACATAAATAAAGGACGTCTCTATCATATTCATAAATGCGTTCGCATATGGGGGTGCAACATTTGAACCCATCGCTGCTCTGTTCAGTTGCAAGAATTGAGTATCCCTGAAAAGAAAATAGTTCTCTTCAAGAGTCATTTTCAAAAGGTCAAGCAAAAATGAGACTTGTTTGGTTTTATAGATGCCTGATTGAATTAACAATCGCTGACATGCCTCTATTCCTAAATCATGTGGAATAATAGTAAATAAACTAGAGACGTCCCATGATATCAGGATGGAATCTGATGACAAGTTTATATCTTGAATTTTTGACAAAAAGTCAGTAGTATCTCTTATAAACGATTTAGTGTTTAATAGCAATTGTGTCAAACACTTATCCAAATATTGTGCTAGATGGGTTGTCACAGATTCCATCCCTGATACAATGGGACGTCCCAGGGGATTTTTGGGGTCTTTGTGGATTTTTTGTAACATATACAGTACCGGTATAATCGGATGTTCACATATCAAAAACTCCATAGTTCCATCATCAATGATTTTTTGTTTAACTGCCTCAGTTAAGGTTGTTTTTATCCTTTTCTGTACTTTAAAAACAGGACAGCAATCAAGTCTTTTATAAGTAAGAGTATCACTAAGATGTTTCATAACTTCATTTTCACACATGGATGTGTCCATTACCACAATAGCTCCCCCCTTGTCAGCCGGCTTGATAGTGATATACAAGGTCGGTGGGAAGACCTGATTTCTGGCATTAAACTGTAAGCAGAGTGCGGTTCTCCTCTACAAGTGAATATATATATATATAATATATATAATATATATGTGTATTTTGTTTTTATATCATTATTTGTCATGCTTTTGTTGTCCCCTTTGTTTGTAAACTTGCTGGCTACTTGTTTCTTTTCCACCACTAGGTGGCTATCCAGCCCTGCCTTGGGCTGTGTTGCTGCATGCGGACACCCGGCGGGTGGGCTCCACTAGAGCAGTGTGGGCATTGGACCCACTGTATCCAGAGGAGCCTACTTGCGCCTTTGCCGCCGTCTACAAGACAAGCGGCGGGCGCTCTTCTTCTCCCGCCGGTGACGTGGGGATTGCGGCCTTTGGGGCGTGGCTACGCCGGGCTCCCCCTCGTCAGAGGGACGCTCTGACCTCCGCAATCAGCTGTATAGTACACAGCTGATGCGGCGGAGCGTACCACCTGATTGGTACACACCAATCGAGGTAGGTATATTAGGACTGACACTCGGACACCTTGTGTCAGTCTCTTGGCTGCAGCCTGGATGTCAGCTGTGTGATATACTCCAAAGGTAAACCCTATCGCCACACCAGCTATCACATGGACATGGTTTGCGTCCATGTCTGCTTTTTTCAGCTAGCAACCTTTTACTCTATACTTTATCTACCACTAAGTGAAACTAGTTACCCCTTTTTTTGTTATGATTGCCCCCACAGTGGCCATACTTGTTTGCCGCTGTGATACCAGGCGTTCCTTGTGAATGCATCCCGCTTTCCAGCCCATGGATACACGGTCCATTTTCATGCCGTGTTTATGGATTTAAGCAGCCAGCCTGTATTCCTTCCTTTGTTCTTATCCTTTTTTGTTTGTTCAATGAGACAATGACATATATGTAAGTATTTCACATTATTTTATGATATAATCAGGCTCCAAACTATAGTGTTGATGCCTATACTATAATGAACTATGTATCTATTATACACATATACATTTATGTTACAGAGACAACAACAATATACCCATTTATAAATCTCCCCTGAAGAAGGAAAAGTACACTTCAATGCGACTTTCCGAAACATGTCGGGATATATGCTGTGCAATTCAAGTAGAGTTTAACTCACCTTGAGCAACACCTTGAATTACCAGCATATAAAGAGAACCCAGTATTGCTACCGGGATTCAAACAGATGGCTACTTTTGCAGCAGAAAGTCTAAACCACTTGGTTCCAAAAAGAGTACAAAATGTATTCATAATACTAATGTCGACACAATTCATTACATAATATTGTTAGTGAAAGTGCAAGACAACTCCATATATTATGCTCTCAGGGTCCCATCCATAGGAGGGATAACCCGGAAAGAACTAATTGTATACAGACACAGAAAACACAAGAACACGTACACAGCACTGAATAGACAATTGGACAAAACCCCCCTCCCACACACACGGACATCGGCCTAAAAACTTATTCACAGGAAAAATGCCAGCTATATTGCATAAAAATTGGAATTGGTATTATGGCATAACCATATAAATTCACCAAGTTGTGCAAGTTTCCTGTGAATAGCCCCCGGGGGATGTATAAAGTGGATTAGTGTATACAGGTGTGCAAAAAGTTCCACCTAGATGGAAAAAGGATAATGATAAGTTGAGTGGGATCACAGACTGAGCGATTCTTGATGCTTAGAGGCCACATATAAATTCCCTATACACAGAGAACAGTCCTGAATTTGACCGACAGCGGGTCATCCGGTTTAATAGGTAAATGTCTTTTCCTCAGAGTGAACAAGAGGGGCCTTCATGCATAATGTAATGACCCCCGAGGGGAAGACACCTGGAATCTAATAGGCCATTGATGTAGAAAATACAGGATCAGGTCAAAAAAGGGGAGTATAGCAAAGTCCCATGTTTAGGAATGTATCCAATATGTGGCTTATGAGCCTACAGACAACAGAAAAGTTCAATGGCTACAAGGTATAGGTTTGCAACTCCCACACAGAGATGATGTTACTGATATTGCTACTGTGTAATCACATCGGACAAATGTTTCATCACTCAGAAAGTCCTTTTCTAACTCAGTGGGGGGCAAACGTACAATGAGATGTGTGGATACCTTACCACTCTGTTAATTGTCTTGGGTATTTGGTCCCCTCCTCAGTTAAGTGTCCCATTGGTCAGCTTAATGATCTCAGTCTTTTAGAGTGGCCTTCGCTTTCCAGGACCTATTAGCCGCAACTGCTAGTTTGTTTGAGGCACGCTATGAGTGTTTTCCGATGCGGAGTTGCGCTGGTCCCGTATCCTTTCTCGTAGTTTCCACAGATGGGGGCACAGCGTAGGTTGGTGTCACATGACCGCTGTAACGTCAATGCTGGGACTGCTTTTTTAGGGGGCGTGGTCACCGGGTGATGTTGACCACACCCCCTAAAACGTCACAGTCCCAGCATGCCCAAGGACTGTGACGGCATAAGGGGGCGGGGTCACCGCCTATATAAGTCAGAGCGGAGCACCCAGAGAGCATTCCAGCCGGACAGAGCATCGTGTCAACATCGGAAGAAGAGAAGAGGGAAGAAGGCAGAAGGCAGCAGACTGGGCTCCTCCGCTATAGCAAAAGAGCGGCAAAAGAGCAGGAGAGAGCGGAGGAGCCCGGCAGAAGACCCGGAGAGCGCGGAGAACAGGTCGAACAACGGGAGAAAAGGCCAGAGACAGTGGAGAAGAACCGGAGGGACCCCCGAAGTCGGAAGAAGACCCCCCCCGGAGCTGTCTAATAAATTACTTTAAAAACCTGTGTAGTGTGTGTACTCCATACTCATTCACATAAGGTGGGGGGCCGGGATCTGGGGGCCCCCTTATTCAAGGGGGCTCCCGGATTCCGATAAGCCCCCCGCCCACAGACCCCGACAACCAATGGCCAGGGTTGTCGGGAAGAGGCCCTTGTCCATCACCATGGAGACAAGGTGCTGTGGGGTGGGGGGGCCAGCAGCGCGCCCCCCCTTCACCAAGGCACCCATCCCCCATGTTGAGGGCATGCGGCCTGGCACGGTTCAGGAGGGGGGGGGCGCTCGTTCGTTCCCACCCCCTTTCCTGACCGGCCGGGCTGTGTGCTCGGATAAGGGTCTGGTATAGACTTGGGGGGGCCCCCCACACCATTTTTTTCGGTGTAGGGGGTTCCCCTTAATATCCATACCAGACCGAAGGGCCTGGCATGCACCCGAAGGGGGAACCCATGCCGGTTTTTCTCGCGCTGCTTTAATAGGAAGATGTATTTTTCCTATTGCAGCGAGCGCGAGATGTACCTCGCCGAGAACCAGCGCGGTCCCATCGCGCTGGAAACATTCTCGAGTGCAGGTACTCCTGTGTCTGCGCTGGTTCACACGCTGGATTAAGGATCTATCCAGCGCAACAATTAAGGTCTGAACCAGCGCAGTGCATTCATCTTAGTAAATGACCCCCACTGTGACAGAGCCAGCCAGAGCCATGATAGAGAGCCTGCTGCCTCTGAGTTATCATAATGCTGATGATGTTAACCAGTTGCCGATCGCCGATAGCAGATTTACTGCTACAGGTCGGTCGCGCTGCAAAGGATTACGTATATACATGATCCTGCATTTCTGGGTTCACTGGTACCCACTGATTGTTATGTAAACAAGGCAGATCGCCGCTCTGTCAGTATGGGAGACATTGATCCTCATCCCCCACATTGATAAAACACTTGTTAGGTACACATTTAGCCCTTTGATTGCCCTAGATGATATCCCCTTCCCAGCAAGTGTCATTAGTACAGTGACAATGCATATTTTTAGCACTGATCACTGTAATAATGTCACTGGTTCCCACAAAGTGTCACTTAGTGTCCGATTTGTCTGCCGCAATATCGCTGTCCCGCTATGAGTCGCTGATTGCCCCCATTACTAGTAAAAAAAAAATATGTCCCCGGATTTTATTTTAAAAATCTGGTCACCTTACTTTAAGGGGGTAGCATTATTTCTTATAGGAAGTGTATATATCATATTGTCATTTGTTAATATTTGCCTTGTGTCTTTCAGAGAAATTCCTTTGCTGAGTTGGCGCTGTTGCCTAGAAATCAGCAGATCGATTACCTCCTTTTTGTGACAACATCTCCTTTAATTTGTTCCAGTAAATATTCTCAGAACATAAATACGCAGAGTTGTCTGATTTATTACTCTACAACAGGGGTGTCCAAACTTTTTTCAAAGAGGGCCAGATTTGATGAAGTGAACATGCGTGAGGGCCGACCATTCCGCCTGACATTCTTTGAACCATTAAAATTCGGTCTTATGCCGCGTACACACGAGCGGTATTTCCGCGGGAAAATTCTTGGATGGTTTTTCCGACAGAATTCCGCTGAAGCTTGTCTTGCATACACACAGTCACACAAAAGTTCTCTGAAGTTTCAACCGAAAAGAACGCGGTGACGTAAAAACACTACGGCGAGCCGAGAAAATGAAGTTCAATGCTTCCAAGCATGCGTCAAATTGTTTCCGAGCATGCGTAGGAATCTTGCACGGCGGAATTGCACACAGACGAACGGAGTTTCAGAAAAATAGAGAACCTGCTCTCAATCTTTTGCTGGAGGAAATGCCGCCAGCAAAAGTCCGATGGAGCGTACACACGGTCGCATTTTACGACCAAAAGCTCTCATCGGAGTTTTGCTGGCAGAATTTCTGATCATGTGTACGCGGCATTAGTGTGTTCGTCTGAGCACTAATACACGGCCCAACAAGAATCCTCCTGCCTTTGTGGCTGTGGGGGTGATTTACTAAAGACCTGCGCCTGTGGTGCAGTGGAGAAATTGGAGCAATTGCACAAAAAACGGGACTCAAGACATTTATCAAAAATTATGGTGCACTTATATGCACCAAACCATATTTACATAGGAAGCGCTAATGCGAACTTGCGCAATCCTTCGCGCCTACCATTAGCAAGCGCAGCCAATGTAATCTTCTACATTTTTGTCTGAATACTGTGGACAACTTTACTACAGTTTACCATCTTCTGTTACCAGGCTAAAAAGTATGTATATAATATTGTTTAAATGCACAAATTGTGTCCAGAACATGTAGATCTGTCTTACAACTAATCAGCCTTTTTACACCCTTCTTTCAGCTTTACTCCACTGCACATGCTCATTGTCAAAGCTCACTATTTCATCCTCACCTGACAGGGCGCACACACTTTAGCTTGTTACATATGTGTGTTGCACACAGGCGCATCTGCGTTCTCCAGCGAGCACAACTGCTTTTACATCGGGCACTTGCTCATTGTAGTTCTAATCATGTTAATGAGCTTTTCCTTATCACATGGAGAATATTTCTTCCACTTTTATTCTATTCTATTCATTTCTTTTTGAAACAACTCAATAATTATTCTAGAGATCTTCCTCCGATCAACAACTGTGCGGATATTCCCTGGACTTGTAATTGTGCATTTTATGGTGATCGTCTATAATCATTGGTGGAGCCGAAACTTCCATAAAAACATCTTTTCAATGCATGTCTGTGTATTGTGCATTCTGGACAATTCATTTCCCCATACACTGTGCAATGTGATTGGATGACATACCGTATATACTCGAGTATAAGTCGAATTTTTCAGCACATTTTTTTGTGCTGAAAGTGCCCCCCTCGACTTATACTCCAGTCAAGCACTTTTCTGCAGCAAAAAATTTCATTTTCCGAACCGAATTTGGGGTCCCGTATCTCAAGGCCACTTGGTGCTAGGAACCCCAAATTTGGTGTGCAAACCCAGTGGAACTGGTACCATAACATATCCAAAGCTGGGGTTCCTAGCATCAAGTGGCCCTGAGATACGGGGCCCCAAAATCGGTTCGGAAAATGTCATTCTCTGCTGCAGAAAAGTGCTTGACATTTTCTGAACTGATTTTTGGGGCCCTGTATCTCGGGGCCACTTGGTGCTAGAAATCCCAGCTTTGGAAATTTTATGGTGCTAGTTCCACTGGGTTTGCACACCAAATTTTGGGTTCCTAGCACTAAGTGGCCCCGAGATACGGGGCCCCAAATTTGGTCAACTGTGTCCATCTGCAGCAATGTCATTTCGGGACCCTTTGGGTTCAGAGACCCCAAATTTTGGCTGCAGCTAGGGGGCATCTAGGAACCCTTAACTACCAAGTGTGAAGTTCAGGGGACCTATGGCTGCAAATGGGCACAGCGAGGCTGCAAATGGGCATTGCTGACCCTCTTTTCCACTTACAGTAGCTGTGCATTTCTCACCCTCGTCTTATACTCGGGTCAATACGTTTTTCCCATTTTTTTTGTGGTAAATTAGGGCCTCGACTTATACTCGAGTATATATGGTAAATCTTCTCATCTATCTGAGCAATTCTTTCCCCATACACTGTGCAATGTGATTGGATGACATTTAAATACACTCATTTGTCTGAGCAATTCATTTCCCCATACACGGGGGCTGATTTACAAACCGTTTGCGCCATGAGTTGAGGTGCACGCTGAGGCGCAATGTACATTTTGGTATTTCTGAAACGTTTGTGCCAGTAAGGCTCAAGTCACATCTATGCATGTTGCTTTTGAGCGTTTCTGCAGTGCTTTTTGCGGTGCTTGCCACATTTTTGAACATGCGTTTTTGCCGCGTTTTGCGTTTTTTTTTTTTTTTTAGTGTTTTTTTATACTGTATACAGTGTAAAAAAAAGAAGAAAAAAAAACACAAAAACGCGTCAAAAACGCAATAAAACTGCTGTAAAAACGCGGTACTTGCGTTTTGGAACCCATGTTAAAAAATTCCCATGCATTTCTGCAAAATGCATCAAAAAACGCATTAGTGTGAATAGAGCCTAACACAGCGCTATTCCCCATTTACTATAGTAATCTTGGCGCATGGGAGGAGGCGATCAGTGCGCCACTATGGACATGGCACAGGACATCTTCAACTCAAAATGAAAAGAAGCTGGAAGTGCCAATATTATGGGGGTGATGTGAGGAAGTTTAGTAATAACTGCCCAAGTAACAAATATGCCCAAAATAGAATGAGAAAGTAACGTTCTCTGAACAAGCCTGCTGTGCCAGCAAGTACGTTTAGAACTGCGTGAGGTCAATTTAAGCACTGCGCATGCACAAGCGGCATTTGCACTCGTTCACATGCGTTTGTTCACTGTGCAGCCAAAATCTTAGTAAATGTCAAGTAACGTAAATGCATTTGCGTGGGTTGAACGGGCGCACCTCTAAACTTGACATTTTTTTTATACTGGTTCATTTGTATGTGTTTTTTTGTCGGATATTTGCCGTCAGGTCATATTAGCGTGTTACATTGCCAACATGTGACATGTACCTTCTTAAAATGATGTAAAAAGACTCTCGCTCCTCTAGCTCCTCCTAAAAGGGCATTTACCCTCCCCCTCTAATGCATAGGATTTCCTTGGGCTAGTTTTTGCTTTTAAAGGGGAACTCCACACTCCATTCTTCAAAGGCTGTGAGCTGCCTTCACCAATCCAAACCACATCCTTCTTCAGAGCAAACAACAGGGCCCAGCTTGGAAAGGGGCGAGAAGAGCGATCGCCCAACCCCCTCCTGAACTATACAAGGCCCCATGCACTTAACATAGGTGGGTGCCTTTGGGGCATGTTGGGCTCAGCCCAATACCAACCACAAAGCACCTTGTACCCACTAGTTTAAAGGGACTTTCCACATTCTGTAAAGCCCCCCCGTCTGCAGCCCCCCACAACCCCAGCCTAGGGTTGTGTGGAAGAGGCCCTTGTCCCCCTAAATATGGGGACAAGGTGGTTGACTTTTGGGTTGCCCGAGCCCCTCCTGCCCCTAAGCACCCACCCCCCTTTCATGGGCTGGCTTGCTGTGTGTTTGGCTAGGAGTTTGTTAGTGTGTGGGAGGGGCACAATATTTTTAGATTTTGGGGTGGTATTTTTCACATGGAGGTTCTCATTTTATGCCTTTACAGCCCCAAATGGCCATGTATTGGGGGGGGGGCAGGCTACTTTTGGTTTTGTGTTAAAATCTTGCAGCTGCAATGTAGATTTGTATGTTTTCTCTAAAGGCGAACATCTTTGAATCAGTATTTTCGATACATGCTACAGATGCACCTCTTTACAGGCAGAGTACCCTCCCCCCAAATTACTAGCTTTAGGGCTAGTTCACTCCATAGAAACGCAGTCCAGATGCATGTGCATTTTTGATGCGATCCCATTTATGATACGTTTTTGGTGCGTTTTTGATGCAATCCAGTACTTTTTTCAACCTTCTTTTTTCTTAAAGTGGAGGTCCGCTGAAAAAAAAAATATTAAAAGCCAGCAGCTACAAATACTGCAGCTGTTGACTTTTAATATATGGACACTTCCCTGTCCAGGGAGCCCATGATGTCGGCAGTCAAAGCCGATCCGTCCTTCCGCTCTCAGCTGCTGCCACCGCCATCCTCTGTAAGGGAATAAGGAAGTTAGGCCGTGCGGCTTCACTTTTCGGTTCCCTACTGTGCATGCGCGAATCGCTCTGCACGTCCTCTCTGGTCCCTGCTGTGTTCTGGGACCTGTGTGTCTCACAGAACACAGCGGGGGAGGACAGTGTAGGCGCCGGAAGTGGCGTAGGTCACCGCAAGCACCGCGGTGATCTATGCCAGGAAGTGGGAGAAAATATCTGTATTAGACAGGTATCTGCTCCCTCCCCCCCCTGAAAAGTGCCAAATATGGCACCGGAGGTGGGGAGGAATCCAAAAAGTGGAAGTTCCATTTTTGGGTGGAACTCCTCTTTAACCTTAATTAAGGACATACTGGATGATGTGTTTAATTTTGGACAGTGGGGTGGCTTATTTGGTGCTAGCTGCATTTGGGTTGGTCTGGGCATGCTCAGGGACTTTAGTTTTGTGTGTGAACAGCACTTGGAAGTTTCTGGGCATGCTCAGGGTGTGTTTTTTGGGTTAGTAATTTAAAGAGGAGTTCCACCCAGGGGGGTCCAGTAAAAAAAAAAAAATTAAAAGTCAGCAGCTACAAATACTGCAGCTGCTGACATTTAATTGTACACTTACCTGCCCCAGGGTCCAGCGATGCGGGGGATCGAAGCCCCGCTCGTCTCCCCCTCCATTCAGCGGCGCCGGCAGTGCAACTGTGGGCGCCGGGCTGTGGCTTCACAGCCTGGCACCCACTGCGCATGCGCGAGCGGCGCCGTGCACCATGGTTGGCCGCTCAGTCTCCTGGGACCTGTAATGGGTGCCAGATGATTGACAGGAGGGAGGGAGCAGAGCGGAGCCCTTCCTGTGCCGAGGGGGAAGTGATGTCACCAGCCCAGGCACTGAAAGGGGCAGACTACGAGGGACCCCCTAGCAACAGGCATTTAGAGGTAAGTAAAAAAAAAAATATCCAAATATTTTTTTGTATTTTTTTTTTTTAATTTTTCATGTAGTTTTTTTTTTTTTTGGGTGGAACCCCACTTTAAGGACATCCTTAACAGGTGTACCCACTTTGAAGTTCTCTCTACATTGGGTGAACTTGCAATTTGTGTGTTTAATAGACTGTCCTCCCCCTCCCCTCTCCTCCCCCTCTCCTCTCCCTCCTCCCCCTCTCCTCTCCCTCCTCCCCCTCTCCTCTCCCTCCCCCTCCCCTCTCCCTCCCCTCCTCCCCTCTCTCTCCTCCCCCTCCCCTCTCTCTCCTCCCCCTCCCCTCTCCCTCCCTCCTCTACTCCCCCTCTTCCTCCTCCCCCTCCCCTCTCCCTCCTCCTCCCCTCTCCCTCCCCTCCTCCCCCTCCCCTCTCCTCCCCTCTCCTCTCTCTCCTCCCCCTCCCCTCTCTCTCCTCCCCCTCCCCTCTCCTCCCCCTCCCTCCTCCCCTCTCCTCTCCCTCCTCCTCCCCTCTCCCTCCTCCCCCTCCCCTCTCCCTCCTCTCCTCCTATCCCTCCTCTCCTCCCCCCTCTCCTCCCCCTCCCCTCTTCCTCCTCCCCTCTCCCTCCCCCCCCCCTCTCCCTCC